>WOFM01000451.1:882364-904786 GCA_011428145.1 Ericerus pela
CAGCAACAACAATAATAACAACAGCAATAATAACAACAACGACAATAGCGACGGGGTCTAGGTGGACTGGGGGGTTCTCGCATGACGACGATGTCGTCGGTGGAGGTGAGGAAGGTGGTAATGTAAAACGTGGAATGGAGGTGTGCAGTGGTGTAGTGGTTGGTACTCTTCTGCGGTGGCGTCGGCTCCGGCGGCAGCGGTGATAGTGACGATGCACGGCAACCTCGCACCCTCCTCCTCGCTAGCGCTTTAATATTTCGCGGCAACGCGGCTTTTTTCCCGTCTCTTTCTTTTTTTTTCTTCTTTCTTTCTTTCTTTCTTTCTTTCTCTTTAGTTTTTTTTTTCCTCTCGTTTGAAAGATTACTACTCTTAAAGGTCTGACGGCCGTTAGAAAAAAAGAGTAGGAGAAGGTAATTTAAACGCGACCGCGGCATGCGTACATTACATTCGTTTTATACCTCTCTTATATCCGAACTTGCTTTCTTCTTTTTCCCCTTTCTTTCTGCGTGCCTTCTTCTTCACTCTTCCTACCTTTTGCTTTTATACATTTTATACTTCGTATCGGGTTCTCTCTCTCGCTCGCACTCATTTTGTATTTTCATTTAGTCTTTATACTTTTCAGGGCTGGCATGGTATGCCCATGTACAGTACACATCGTGTCGTACATCAACATCGATGTGCGCGCGTAAAAACACTAAACGTAACGCACACTAGTATCAGAGCACGTTAGAGGAGAGAGAAAAAAAACACAAGACCACGAGGAAAAAATACGAAGAAAAAAAGTGGAGGAACTATAACGTGTCTACATAAAATTTATTTCAGCTCTATGTCAACAGTTTTTTTCGCAGCGTTCGAGGAATGAGTGGAAATATGCCGCCGGGGGCGGAGGATCTTTATCTACTAGCAACGGATTTCCCCCTAGGAGCACTATGAATGAGAATATTGTGATTTAGGTTCAAGCGTTCGATTATCGAACAATTGTCGACTGATAGCTATCAACAGAGTAAAATCAGCAAAAGTTAGCAAGATGGAATGAACCTAAATGCTTTTTATGCAATTGACAAAAAAAAACCATCACAGAGTATTCAGTAATTCTGTTACACGCAGGTAGTTATATAAACGCATCAAAGAATTTTTCTGGAGGGAGGGCCGAGGGGGCTTTATCCGCCTTAGAACAGCGGAACTGAACAACTAATAAAGCAATTTTTAGTTGAATATATTCAATAAATCGTGCACTTCTTACGTTTCTAAAAGGTAGGATGACTTCAATTCATTAAATTTTTATCTATGAGTCCTACCATACAGATAGACTATTTTGACAAACTTACGGAATTCCGACCCAATAATATGTTGCAAAAATTAAAAATTCAACATATTATATTTTGAAGAATTATTACATTAATAGCTGTGCCCCTGCGAATTTTGTACAGAAAAGGATAAATGTACTGGGAGTGACATATTTGTCCATCTGTTCTGATGCCATTAGTCTGGGCCAACCTTACTCTTTTTTTTCCAAAATTTTCACTCCCCAATCGAATTTCGGAAAATACCATTGACCTTGACGCATTTGACTCTCGAAGCTCTTTCGATTGCTACCTTTTTCATAAAAATCTGTCCACCCCTTGCGACGCAAAAGGGAGAAATAGGATGACCTTATCATATTAATATATATGATGATAATACAATGAATTTTTGAGCGCGGATATAGAATTCCCACCCTAAATACATTAAAGCTCCGTAGTACAATAATAAATTAAAACCAAAAAGAAAACTCGGGTTCAACTCTAATGTAAAAGGATAAAATCATATATATATATTATATAAAAGCCACTTCTGTAACGCTATCATGTGACCATAGTTATAGATATAGCTGGCTACGTGTATAAATTTCGGTTTCAGTCCAACTCTTTATCTTTTTCTTCACTTTGCATCTGGTCAATTGATAATTTCGACATATTTGTATTTTATCATTACGAAGATCTGTGAATTAATTTTTTGCTATGTAGCAGCATTGGGTGCTCTCTATACTAAAATAATCTGATGTACTTTACTAATGTTCAATCCTTATGGAACATAAAATCCTCGAGTACTGAAACCGAGGAGAAACATTCACAAATGCAAAAAACTTTCTTCCCAACTTGTTAGACGAATGAAATGAAAACATACTTAAAATTCATTTGTGTTGTCATTTTGTAGTAATTAAAATGAGTAGATAACGAGAAACTTCTTGTTAGTTGGTAATATTTAAACAATGACGCACAGTTGTACAACAGAAAGTTTAACCGGAGTTTAATTTACCGCTGATTTTGAGTTCATCTGATCTTGTAAGAAATTAATTTGATATTTTGAGGCTTAATTTTTGAATGAAAGAAATTTATTCACAAAATTATGACGTGTAATGGTATGTTTCATTTTATAAAAATTTCTTGTGCCGATCTTGATCTTGAATATTAACAATTAGATAATAATTTGACATCGGCTTCCGAGTTCTGATAAAGAATTTTATAACTTTTCCTCACCACAATATTTTTTAAGAACATGCCGCTGCGGGAAAAAAGCTAAAAACAAAATAGCTAGTTCAAGGTGGAAAAAAAATGTTTATTTAAAATATTCCGCTGTTAGTTCCGGAGATAGGACACACCAAACATATAACCTCTTCTGTACGCAGTTCGTAAAAAGTTCAGAACAGTGTAATTTTTTAGACTGCCTCTATAAATTCCTCGCCAAAACATCGTGAAATGACTATCAAACTCCCACAGGAAGATTGCATTTGAAAATAAGCAACAAGTCGTATCAAAGTTTCGACACTGTATTCATCAAACGGATCACTGAAATTGATAGGAAAATTCGCATACTGAATTCTTGAAAATAAGACATTTATATTATAAACGAAGTCCACAACTTCAAATCGAAATATTATTGGTAAAAATTATTCGTTGAATCATCTGAGGACCAGCCGAACTTAAAACATGATAATTTTTTTCATCAACTTACTGACCTTTTGTGTCAATATGACGCAAGCTACGTTACTGCTTGAGAAATTTGAACCCAAATTTATTCCATATATGCTTTACTTTTACAGCATATAAAATTTCATTTAAACGAAATGTATAGATTTCTGTAAACCACGAAATAACTGGTATAAAAACTGAAAATTTTACACCACATATTGTTGCTAAATTTTAATATTTTGCAGGGATTACTGGAAACAGAAAAAAATAAATAGAAGAAAAATGCCGGTGAAAATATGTATTACTACTCATTATGTTTAATATTTTCATCAACGAGTACAATATAAATGCTGAAGCGGCCATAAGAAGTAAAAAAATACTAAGCAACTTTTTAGGTTGACCGGGATTCACTTCATGAGAAGATAAATTTTTTTTTTCTACCAACCTAATGTAAATTTTACGATGCATATTTTTTTCAACCTATAACACAGACGCGAAAAAATTAAGGCAAGACATTACTGTTTTTGATTTCAAAGTATTGAAAAAAGACGATTGGTTAACTATCAGAAGGACACTGTCCCAATGAAAATTTTTTAAAGGGGCAAAAAATCGTCTATTTCTCGTTTTTTTTTTTTTTTTTCAAGGTAAGGTTTGACTGAAATTAGTATGAAGAACACTGCTGTTTCTGACAGGGCCAGAATTAAGAGAACAAAATGCGTGGCTGCATACACGCATCATAAATTGAGACCTATGAAATATAGGAACTTGAAATTTTGTATATACATTCCTCAAAAGGTCTGGTATAGATATCATAAAACTACTGTTAACTCCACTTTCCCTCCAAAAATTTTATCACTTTTGTTTTTTAAATTCCAAATTTAGACTTTTTAAAATTAGGCGGGTAATATCGAAAGGTTTAAAAAAATGTCAAAACATTAAAAATTAAAATAGATATCCGAATTATTTACAATCACATACATAAATGTTATTTTTTATTTTGACACTAGCACAATCCTCATATGTCCATAACTCACAGCTACTGTACTGAATTCCATTTTTCTTCTTTCGGAAAAGCATTCTGTGCCGTAAACGATGGATGTATTCAGCATCATCTGTGGCTTCATTACTAGACTAAAACCATATAAAAAATTGGAAGTTAATATGAAAAGAACCTTAGCCAATACCGTACTTTTTTAGAATTTACGAACTTCCATGGCAACGAATGAAATATATTTAAATTCAAACACAATATTTGAAAAGAGCACTGACTCAGCTGTCAAAGGGGAAAAAAGAAGTCTTTTTATGCACGTTGAAAATTATGATAAAAATATTTTCAACATGGAAAAAAACAAAAAAAAAAAACGAACAGTCTCGCATATAAAAAATAGGGAAAGGAAACAAGTTATTTTTATCATATACGTTTATTTTCTGATTAATATTACTTATTTAGCTTATCACCACCCGAGTGCGCCATTTATTTTTGAGTTAAGGCACCTTTCTATATTATCCACCCTTTCCATATTATCCGACTTTACTCCAATTTCAAAAGAAAGATATTTGATGCTTTTTACGTTATGGGAAATAGCATGTTAACCAGATGTAAACAATCTACATGAACACCTTTTTAGAAGTGTATTTCATTAGCGCTTCACCACCGTTGTTGTTCCCACAACTCATTTCACTTAGTAAACCTTTTTTACCTTTCTGAGATGCTCAATTTCAGAAATAAGACAGCAAAATGATTTGAAAATGATTAAAAAAGAAAAAAACCATACGAGGTCATCATTTTGTTACTTAATATTTGTGAAAAAAAAAATGAGGGGAGAATGAAAAATTGCCTGTTGCAAACAATGATAACTAAAGAATGTAAACTTTGAATGTATAATACCTGAAGGTAAAGAACTAAGTTCATTCACGTTAATAAAAGTAACATAACACTTACCATACAGCGTCTGATCCACTTTTTTAATTTATCTATCTTTTAAGGCAATCCTTAAAAATACACTGGTACAAAAAATTTTTTTTTTGATTTTTCAGTTTTTTAAAAAATTTTTTTTTTAATAAATAAAATGTATTATGACATTAGTTATATTTGGACGATGGCCGACAGCAAATTTCTGATTTCTGAAAAATTTTGGGAGTTGAATACAACTGTTTGAGAAGCCAGGTTATGATATAACATGGAAATAGGCTATAGGAAAGTTAAACCACAAATTATTGCACAAAACTTGCAATAAATTTTGATTTCACAATATTATAATCAATTTTTATTATAATGTTTCTGAGAAACGAAAAAAAAAAAAAATTACCGAGATAAAAATGAAACATTGCTAATTATCCAAATATCGTCCACTCGCATTCCCTAATATTTGTTTTTTTGCCAAAAACGAAGTTAACGTTCTAATGAAAGTTTAAACCTACCTACTTTAACAATTTTCAATTTTTTATTTTACAGAAAGAATGCGGACTGCAATTTTAGAATAACGCTGAGAGCAGACAAGAGAAATGAATAATCATATTTTTACAAATTTCTGCAGTTACAGTGACTTTACTGCCTGACTTCTGTAAATCAGAAGACAATATTTCAAAAGCCCATTTTAAATTTTATCTTTATTCTTTCATAAATCTCTGATTGATATCCTAATTTTGTAACTAACAAGCTATCCATCTTACACAGAAACTTTCATTTCAAAATAACTGAGTAGAAATAGAAAATTTAGGGATAACAGCTGTAGAATAAGGAATGACTTGAGGTAACATGAGCGAGGTCATAGGATCATTTATTGACATACCCGAATATCAGGTCGTCAAATATTATTTCGAATAATATGAATAAGCGTCAAACAAAATTCATCCTCTTTGTTAACACCCATACCGAGAAATTTTCGAAGAAACAGCAAGAAAATTTAAGATAAAAATGAATGATGAGAATCAGCAATAAATTTATTCATTTTGAATAGCACGGACGAAAATAAATTTTCCGAACAACAAATAAAATTCTATATCATTTCAGCAAACTAAGGAGAAACAAGAAACAAAATGTTTGGCAGAAAAAACCAAGAAAATAACATACAACCGGTTGGGGTTGGAGGTAAACAAACCAAATTACTGATTCACTAAAATTCCAGCAATTATTGAAAAAAAAATCTTGCATTTTGAAATTTGAAATTAGTTAATTTTCAATTCTTTGGAAAAAAAAAACCAGACCGACAACATTTTATTGATAGAAATGAAAAGGCTGTTACATTTTAAGGTTTTGGATAACAGCTGGGGCGTTCAGAAAGCAAGTAGAAACGTATTTCATTACGATTATCATTTGGGCTCGTAATAAAAAAAAACCTACAATGGTTATGACCAAACAGAATAATCTGAGATCAGAAACTAAAATCTGCCTCATTCTCAAAGAAGGGACAAAATGTCATTACGACCGAAACAGAGCGAGAATCTATAATATGAATTACGAAATACTGACGTCCATTGATATCGCACGATTTGGTTCAATGTTTCATTTAAATGTACGTTTCTGTTAGCTATACCCTCGTATCCTACAGATATTTTCGGGATGGAAAAGGTATCAATAATAAAATGTTTAGAAATTGAGACTAGAAATTATACCTGTTCACGCTGACCGACAATACTTGGATAGTAAAGAAATATCAGAAATGAATGTAATTACATTAGTTTTCTTTTAGCTACATAGGCGCTTACCACATTCACAACACAGACTAACATCAATATGTATGAAACCAAAAATCACATTGAGGACAACGATTTACAAGACGAGCACTAAGGAATTAAAGAGAAAGGAACGAAACAGCCTAAATAACACGTGCATTTTGCAAGAGGTATTATGTCTCATGACTGTACCTCAATGCACTCGTTGTAGGCAAATGGCAACATCGCAATCGTTTAAGAATGATGAAAGAATGAGAAGGTTTTGTTTGATAGGAAACAGGAAAAAACAAACAATACGAACTAAGAAGCCTGGCGAACTGAGAATGACAAAAAAAAATACACAGGTAGGTACATACAGCCATACATAATACAGTATTTTAGAGTATAGATTACACTATGGTAATAAAATAATATTTATAAAAAAAATACATCAAACCCAACATATTATTTTATTAGTTCCAAAAACTGGACAAATTTCTGATAAACTAAGTAACATAAACCAGGGTGACAGGAATATAAAATTAAAAATTCGCTAAATAAAAAAGTTTTAAAAATGAATATCACGGAGCAGATTTTACATCATACAGTGTGCGCGAAGGCTGGTATATCAGAAGTCAATTTCTGCAGTTCTACTTTTACAGAAATTAAAACAGGTATATTTAAACAAAAATTACAAAAAAAAAACACTTTTAAGTAAAAAAAAAAAGCGATCTTATATACTTTACCACAAGGTTCTGAAGGATGGGTGATTATATTGTAAAGTGGACAGTCACAGCGTTTTCTTTAATAATGAAACCAATTTCTCGGAATAAATTAAAATGGCTTTCGTTTCCTTTCAGTCATATTGACAGGGACGGATTTATAAATTTAGCGCCAATAGGCCAAGTAAATTTCGCGTCCCAGTACAGGGTTGCCAGCTAAAAGAATATAAAAGATTATGAAAAAATACAATGCTGATTTGAAACGTGAAAGAAAATTAATTTTGCGCTTTTTTGCTTTCCCGCCTATAGGCCGGCCGTCTCAATAGCTACCTGGTAAATCCACTATTACGATATGGGCATAATAAAATGAAATTAATCGAAAATAAGAGCGAATTGAACAAAGGTACCCAGGGAGGTTTGGAATAATACCAATCCATTCAGAATGCGTAGAAACTTATTTGCAAGTTAATAAATTTCAAAAAAGGTAATGAACTTACATTTTTCAGTCAAACAATTTGTGCATGTTTCTTTTTTTTATGGTGTCTCCCCTACATTACTCATAAGAAATTATTCGTTAGAAGAATTTAACCTTTAAGTAGCCACGAAAGGGAAGTAAAGGTAGATGAATTCATTCCACATACTTCGACCAAATCTTCAGCCTTTAAAATCCCATCTATATGATGAAACGGACCGGGAAATATACATATTTTCAAAATTTGATGTAATTAAAAACCTGCATTTCCAGAATCATCAGAGATTGACCAGGGTTGCCCCTTGAATATTATGTTTATCTCATGAGCATGTAACATGGTACATGAAACAAATGAAGTATTACCCATCTCCGTTAAAACAACATAAGAAAATCTGAAAATAACTTGAAGATCCACTTTTGCTTTTACATAATCTGTCCAGGTTAGACAAAATCCATTTCTAAACTTTATTCCACATCATCACAGACAGTAATCACAGTAGAATACACGTACAGATTAGATTTAACGTATAGATGTTTCTGGGTCTGGAATGAAAAACTTAGTAAGAATTTTCAAAGAACTGGATTGAAAAGTTTCATTTTTTTTTTATTTGTAATTTCCAGATACATTTCACCTGATTGAGAAAATTATAGAAGATCCTAATTTTCATACTATACTCATCTGATTAATTATGTAGAACTTATTATTCAAATGTAATAAGAATTTCCACAACACAGGTATTTTCATCTACAATTGAGGTGTGAAATTTGGGCATTGATTTTTAGTAATAGACTATAGTATTTCTAGATTTTTTTTCGCACTACATTTGTGGTTTTCTTATTTTATAATACTTGGTGATGACCAAATTGTATAGTTTCTAATCATGTACCTTGAAAAATTCTGTAACCATGCCCATTTATGCAGGTTTAGGAAACTGCATTCAGGGATGTAAATGTTTCACAATTATTTTCAGTTTGACAAATAATTATAATGAAGTCTAAACATTATTTTACAGTTTCCAAACTTTACACACTATTCACTGGTATGGAACAAATCCATCATCCTTGTTGAGTTTCCACCTATGGTAATAAGGATTTTTCAAACAGGGCCTTTCTGGAGCCAAAATTTCCTGAATCCAAAATTGATTATTATTTTCTCTTCAACTAACAGGCCCTATAAATGATGATGTGGAACAAGGTTAATGTTTCTTTTTTTTCCCTCACCTATGAGAATAATTTTATTCTAATGACAAAATGAATAAATTACATTTTTTGATTCTGATTTTCAATTTGAGCACTATGGTGATACTTTTTTCATAATAGTTCCACAAAGTTTGTGATATGAAGATTAGAGACTGATAATTTTGTTGAAAGTAGCTTTGTAACTCCTGTTATGATCTCGCATTTCACAATTGTATAATTTTAAAAATTTGTTATTTCAGGATCCACTTTACCAAATTAAAAAGTTTTTAGAAGATAATAAATATCACATTATAGTAATTTGTCCAATTATGTGGGATGTATTCCAATAAATGTAATAAGTATCTCTCAAACTGTATAATCTTCACTCAGTATTCAAGAGTGAAGTTTCATTTTGATTTATAGTAAGAGACCATTTTATTTCTGGTTTGGGTAACACTGATAATAAAGTCTTTGGTAGTTTTAGTTTTTTGGCTTCAGACCATAAACACTAATACGGAACAAGTGTGCTTTCCTTATTTTTTTTCTTACAATACAGAACTTTGATCCTGATACAGCTACGGATCTAGAAAAATCTTTATTCTAAATCCAATCCATCTGTTTGTGATGGTATGGAACAAAGTTCAGAAATGGATTTTGTTCAATTTGGACAGATTATGTAAAAGCAAAAATGGATTTTCAAGTTATTTTCACATTTTTATACATTTTTTGACAGAGTTGGGTAATACTTCATTTGTTCCATGTATGATAGATGGGACTTTAAAGGCTGAAGATTTGGTTCATATATTAGTATAACTAAGTATGTGAAATGAATTCATCTACTTTAACTTTCCATTTTGTGGCTACTTAGTGATTAAAGAGCAAAAACTAAACATGCGGCACTGTTTTTCATTGTACCATGTTCTAAATCTTGCTTCTACAGAAAAATTTTTCAAAGCCAGCTCTTTTAACTTTTCCTGTTAGATTTCAAGGATCAACTTAATGCTGAAAAACTTTTTTTTTTCAGTTTTTCCAAATTTTATATTAATAATAAATTTTGTAACCTTAAACACTCAATTCAACTTTATGGATTAACAACACACCAAGAGTTATTAATTAGTTAATTAATTATCAAGCTTAAAATTGAAGGTACATTCCGTTTTATTAAATTTTATTAATACTAGCTAAAAAATGGTGCCATTACTAAATGCAAACTTAGTTACAAATTAGGATTTAAAAAGGAAATCACTGGAAAAAAGCTGAATTTTGATATATATGTCGGCTTCACCATCCTAAACAACAGCCCAAAGCCTTAATGCAAAGTACTTGGCTTTCCCCCAGGGATGTTAAAATACTGGCAGAAGGCCATTTTTTATTTTTGTATCACTTAATTTTTTATTTGAGTGAAAAATTGTTCAAAAAAAACTAAAAGAAGACTAAAAAATCTATAAAAAAATATTCCACTATTTGTTTTGGTCAGAGGCATAGTTATTGCATAAAACATCATTAAAAATACCTATTTTTCTGTTAATACCTATTTAACGAAGTAAACATATGGTGGAATGCATGTACACTAAATACAGTATATGAGTCTAATTCACCAATAATTTTATACAGAGATAGACCTACATGTTAAGTGAAATTTTCCCTCTTACCGCATTTCAGCACCGCCTCTCCAACTGACTAATGAAAAATCAGTTGGGGAGGTGATGCTGAAATGCGGTAAGGGAGAGAATTTCACTTTACATATCGATCTATACACTGTGCATAAAATTATTGGGGAACTGAACTCATATACTGTATTCAGTTTATATGCATTACACTGCTTATTTTGTTAAAAGGATATTAACAGAAAAATGGTTATTTTCAATGGTGTTTTATGCAATAACTATGCCCCTCGCCAAAAAAAATAGCGGAATATTTTTTTTTTATAGATTCTTTAGTCTTCTTTCAATTTTGTTTGAAAAATTTTTTGCTCAAATTAAAATTAAGATATATAAAAGTGAAAAACAACTTTTCGCCACTATTTTAACTCCCTTGGGAGGAAATCCGAAGTCCTTCATATTGGGATTTTTAGGAGGTTGTTAAGGATGGTGAAGCCGACGTATATATAAAATTTAGCTTTCTTCTAATTATTTCCTTTTTAAGTCATTTTTTAAGCTAATTTGCCTGGACTAACTAATGAAATTGAAAAAGCACAAAACCCAAATACAAATTTCAATTCTGTTGGAAAGAAGGAATGGAATGTGACGGGGGGAAGGTAACACTTCAACAAATTATTAAGTTGACTGAAAATTATAAATTTTAAAATGAAGGTTACGCAAAAATTTAAAAATTAATCGCGGGTGATATAAAAGGTTACAAATTTTGAAACTGATGACAAAAATCATGTTGGGTAAGCTCTAACAAACGATTTTCCCAAGGAATTTGAATCTGTCATCAGAATGCTATAAAAACTTTTAAATTTGATCGAGTGAATTATAATTCATAAAGGACTACGTTAACTAATCAACAGACCGCTAATCGCACACAAAATCATAGATTAATAAATCAGTTCGTTTTGAAATTTTATTGGAGGTAGTTAATGTTACATCAATTCGACAAAGTCTCAACGTTAGAATCAAAAGAAACTAATTTACAATTTGCTACTGAAATAAAGCTAAAAATAATATAAAATTGGGAATAGTGATAAAGGAATCAGTTTTTAGGCAAAATTACAAGAGTCAAGAGAATGCCACTATCCGAACTTGAGAATTTTTATTTCAATACTCCTGAATTATTCTTGAACAGATGCTAAATACGAAAAACGATACCTAGAATAGTCCTCTCCTCCTTCTCACTATCACAGCAACATCGCATCTCCATTTTTGCCTTCGTAAAAGTCTCATTAAACTCTAAAAAACGTTCCAAGTATTCATATTAGATACGTCCATTTCTGTAAAATGTAAAGAATCAGAGGTACTTCACATTTTCAAAATAGAATTTTGTCATAAGAAAAACACGATACTTTTTGTACTTTTTTTTGCATTGAAGCAACTTTTTCTTTGGATAAAACTCGCCCCAGGCTCTCTGCCTTTTCACTATCAGGAAAACTTCTCCCTCAATTTTCCTTGCCTACACGGAACCTCCCCTTCAGGTGAAGTCTAAGATGCTGAGTCGAGTCATTTAATGATCACTTTTTCGGACATTTGCTGGGGCAATTTTCACGGAAATATGAGGTCTAAATCCTATTCTACGGAGAAAAGCCTTTATATTAATATTTGAAATTTAATTCAACAAAATAAACCAGAAAACAAAATAATCGATGCACAGTCAAAATTACAAGAGGGAGATTTAAAACATGTTTTCCATTCGAAAATTAGCATGAAGTATAAAGTGAAGAGTAATGAAAAGAGTGTAGCAACTTCAAAGTTCAACTTTGGGATGTAATGACGGTCCACTTTGCAAAAAATTTCCTCTGGTCATTAAAGCATACGATCAAATAAAGAATTTCTTGACAAAGCCAAAAAAAATGTATCCGTCTTTAAAATTAGAAATTTAATCCAGAAAAAAAAAAATTTTAAATGGAAATATAAAATACTCCAGGTACAATATTAACTTAAACTTGGGCATAGTTACGCATCGAAACTGGATATTGAACAGTATCTGGGTCTGCAAACTTGATGAACAGCCGAAAGGGGAAAAGCTATACGCTTATGCGAGTTAAACATAAAAACACAACCGTCATAACTTTTCCCGTTCGGACATTCATACACATTACAAAATTATGAAACGTAAGCTACAAAAAAAAAAAATCTGCATTTTTAACCGACAGTAAAATTAAACTGAAAAACGATAATTAAATTAAACTCGAACTTATTTGTAAGTTGGAAAAAGAAAAAAAAACCTTTGATATTACAGAAGAATAAGTTAATGAAAGCTAAACTAATTTTTACGCAACAGTTGACATGCTTTTGCAGTTACGAAATGAAGTAAAGGATGCGTGGAGGAATGACAATGTGTTTAGATGGGAGTTGAAAAGTATGAGGAAGAACTAATAGCAGACAGGCTAAAAAAAAGTGACTTCCGTGAATTTCGTCCTCAAAATAACACTACAGATGTGAATTCCCTCCAGAGCATACCGAAAAAAAAAAAATTATTTTGTGGGGACATTACTCGTATGAGGTAATAGGGGCTCGCACCCCTCGACGACAGTCGCCGCCCAAAGGCTGGCAATAATCGTCTTTATGACGTTAAACGAATTTACACTGGTGCGTTTGTATGTTCGTACCTGTACGTACATACAGGTAAGATACATTGTACGGGCCGAGATCAATTACCTGATAACGATCTTGGTAATGTCACGACCCGGTACCAAACGCACTGCGTCGTTTCTTATCACCTCAACGGAGACAAGAAACGACATAACGCATGACATAATTACGTACATATAGGTATGCATGTGTGTCTGTGTGCGTGTACCAAATCCTGTATATAAACTCTCAGAACCGGCTCAAAAATTGCCAGTGTTCGCCGAGGATTTGGCTCTCCCATACTTAATCGTATGAAGTGGCAGAACACGCAAATACTGTTGAAGACCTTCTAGTGTGAATATCTCTCATGACAAGGTATTCCGCAATTTTTATCTTGGCTTATTTGTTGAAACTCTTACTAGAATTCCACTATTTTCTGGTGAAGTCAGTATAAAGGCTTCAAGAAATATTCGATTCAACATTTTCATACCTGAAAAAATCAAAGAATGGCTAGGGAAGGCTTAAAAAAATACTCATGGGGCTAAAATCCAATCTAACCATCGCGTAAGGTGAAATTAAGACAGAGTAGCAATCAGGGTGAAAAAACGAGTGAGACCTATTAGCATGCCTCCTATGGCATGAAAATGAGTAACATGTGAATAGAAAGACCATTTGGAGGGTACGAAGAATTTCTAATGAAACTCAACAGGATTTAGGAAGTACCCGCTCATGGTGGGGCTACTTTGAACTAACTGGCTATGGTGGTATGCTACACAAAATAGGCGTATCAAGAAGTGCGGTATGCAGAAAATGCGGAGCAGAATATAAGACCTCATAAAGTCTCTTGGGTAACGAGGCGGAACTCTTGAGCACAACCTACAATTGAATAAGAAATATAGATGGAATTGGTTGTATAGTCGAAGCATCCAGCGGTTGAAAAAAAAAGTCAAAGAAAAACAAAATTTCAAAATGGGAATGTGGATTACAAAGAAATTTGAGAAAACTATCATTGTACATAAAAATGAAAATATCAACAAATTTCAAGACTGATAAGATGTTTTCGAAAAGTATTTATGCACAGAATCTGTACGGTTTGCGAAACGTAATGGTTAGATGCCTGGCTTTCCAATCGGAAGGTGGTGAGTGTGAAACCGATCGCCGTCACATTTCCGACCCAAAATGGCAGATGTGTTCGATTAGGCTTTATTGGTGTTTTAGTATGTGACTGAAAAATTCATGCTTGGTAGATTATCGACTACCGGACACCTATCCTCCTCTTTCACTTTGATATCTAAATATATCCACCTACCGCTGTTAAAATGGCCACTTGGTCAAAACTCATAAAAAAAAATATCATAAAATGTTATAAAACGTTTCATGGCCTAATTTTCAATACCGAACTACCAAAGAGATAACAGCAACAATTTAGTGACAATATACAAAAACTGAAATTTCGGCAACTAAATACCAGTATACTGTTAACTAGTTCAATATCGAAAACAAATCATAAAAAATATTTTCTCAATTCTATGAATTTTGCTTCACATTTCTGCCTTTTGGTGGCTTTTTAGCAACTAATTTTCTTTCTTTTTTCTGGTAAATAATCGACTTTATATCGATCGATACATTTATGAATTGCAAACTTTCCAACCAATCTCTAGGCCAATTAATAGGTCATTAGTTTGAAGTTGAGTGGCCACAAATTTGAGGGCATTTGTTAGTTTGAATTTTCAGCTTTTTGCCCTTTTTACTAATAAGATAAACGCAAGAAAAAATTTTTATAGCATTTTCAAAGCATTATACGAACATTTGATAGAAAAATAATGAAAATTCAATGCGAAGTCCATCAATTAGTACAAAAATTTGAAGGATATATGATCCTTCAATTTCGAAGGGGAGCAATTTCGGTACGAGGAGGAAGGCAAATTTAAAAACCACTCAGAAGGAGAAATAAAAGTTTCCACGAATTGACTTTCAATCAAATAACCATGCGAATAAATATGTAAAGGCAAGTAAGTAATGAAACTATAAATTCTGTCGAGTACTCATCGTCATATTAGAAAGGAATGGAATGGCGGAATTCAATAACATTATCAGTATGATAATATAGGGCTATATACAAGATTTCTACTCGATTAAATTTTTCAAATTTTATTTTTGGAGCAATGTAAGGAATACCGAATTATTTTACTGGTCCTACATATCCGATTTACTTCCTCCCCCGCTAGATGTTCAAATCTGTCTGTAAACGTCAGTGATACGTTATTGAAGTACATAGCTGATATTATTTTATCAAGCAAATGTCAATTATGCGAAAACTTCTGAGAAAAACACTGAACGATTTAACTAAAGTTATATAGACTATTTCGACAAGTTGACGCACTCTCATAAAATCAATGTAATAAAATTGGGATCAGTTCGTAGTTGGGACAAACTATCCTACCAACAACGTACATGAATTAGGTCTTCAAAGTGAAGGTTATTGAATCGCAAACGACACTTGCGCTTACTTATTGGGATAAAATTTTCCACAAATGACTTGAAACAATTTCTTATCAGAGGGCGTCAAATTGTCTAATAGTCTGTATAACTTTAGGTTTCACGTAGTCTTTACAACGTGAAGTAATAAAATAACATGTTCTAAAGTCATAGGATAATAATATTAGGTACCATTAGTAATTTATTTGGTTCCTTTAATTCACAATTTTTTCGAGTTGAGATTTAATTTTATCAATCAATTCATCAACATTTATCACTCAATTACAGTTTAGATCAGAAAGATATTCTGGCATGAGGAAAACAGGGAAATTTATTCAAATATATGCACAAAATCCACAATCCGAATTTTAGGAGTAATGATTTTAAATTTATGACACGGATCTTCTTCAAGTCTATTCATTTCATAGCATGAACTTTTTAAGTTAGTTCAAAGCATATCGAAACTCACTACCCTTCAAGAACGTAAATTTCATTTTTTACTGATAGTTTGGTCAAATGATAACAAAAATGACTTTTATGCAGATAAATTAGAATAGTTTTGATTTCTCCACTAATCGGTTAGCTTGGGTGTCTAAAATAACATACTGAAAGTCACATTTCTCCAGCATCCATCCACAGATATGAGGGTGAATATGCTCCTAAAACGGTTTCTTACATTAATCTTAACATATATAAATTTTTTAGAAAAAAAAAAAAAAAAAAAAGTTCAGTATTAGAATGTTTGTTACCAAATTTCCTACAAAAAAATTCAAATTTATTTGAGTCATCTAATGTCCCCCTTCCCTGTCAAATGAGCGCGAAAAATGGTACCTCTTCACTGAGAACTGAAAGCATGAGTACAATTGCTATACTGTCACAATAACTTCGACTCATAATGGTACAATACTTACAATACATTCATTTTTGCATGGGAGTAAAAATTGGGGCACAGGGTGGTCTAATACCAGTTTTTCATTTTTATTTTCTTTGTTTGTTTCACTGGCTGAATATGAAAATTGTGAGGGGAAAAAAGAGGAATATTCAGAAATTTTACTTCAGTTTCTAAGTTTTCTCGGGACCTGGATGGGGCACTTACTTTATCCTGGACTCTAAGGCAGATATTCTGATCAGATCTGAAAAAATTTATTGATAAAAAATTTTTAACATATTTATTTTGGTACCTCAGTTTGTAATTACCACCAATAAAAGGAAAGACTGGAGATACTAGCCACCACACCTCCATTCAGACATTCATGTAAAAATGAATCCATCGTGAGTATTGGGTCAGTATAATGAATTGAAGTTACTATATCAGCATAATAACTGTATCTAGTCACGGTTTCAGTGCACAATCGAGAATTTTAAGATAAGTGGTTGACAGCTGGCTGATTTTTAGTGCAACTCTAATAAGAGGGATAAATTTTTATCATTCCTAAAGCTGATCGGCTGCTTATTGAATTTATAGATTGATAAATTTTTTGGTTGTTTTTTTACTCTTATTTTTTTTGTTTTTGGGATCGATAGAAGCGCCATCTATTTGTTTAAAAATCCCAAAGAAAAGGTACAATATTTTTCGCTCATTTCGCAGGGGAGGGAAATGTCAAATGACTAAAATGTATGCAACCTTTTTTATAGAAAATTTAATACTAAACATTTTTATACTGTACTAATTTTCTGAAAAAATCAATATTTGTTGAGATAAACATAAAAAACCATTTTACCCCTATATCTATGAATACTCGCAGAGAGAAAATGTGATTTTCAGTATGTTATTTTGGATCCCAAAACTGATGCTTTATTTTCATATAGATCCATTTATGCTGTAAAATTGAAAAGGAAAATGTCATCGCGAAGAAATCGGTTTGAGTTTTCTTTTAATATTTTCACTCACCATTAACTCAACATGATTTTGTTTTCAGTGAAATCTGATGATTAAAATTAATATATCATTGAAAAATTTGGGGTTATCACTGAAAATTTGTTTCTACAGCTATTAGTTTTTGAAATAAACAACGATTTAAAAAACGGAAATTTTTCCATTAATTTGCTATTATTTATTCTTTAATTATGAAGAAGTCACTAACGATAAAAAAAGAAATTATAAGTGATATATTTGAGTGAATTTTCTCTTTTTTTCAAAAATACAAACATCAGCATTCTAGTATCAATAGCAGCTGAGAAATCATCAGTGAAAGACAATAGGTTTTTCTCAAAACTAAAAATGTCATTTTAAACAAGATTTTCATGATGTTTCATTGGCAACATGATTTTTCGGTTCAGGACCGAAAAGAACACTTTTCGGACCAGTAAATTTCACTTTTTGGTCCTTGCAACAGAAAATAATATTAAATGTGATAATTTTTTTGTATTTTTCGGTCCTAATGCTAAAAAGTAGTCTCTACTCCAAAAAGATAAACTTTCAGTACTAAAATGAGGGTAGAAAACGTGCTATTATGAACCGGAGATGCACAAAAAATTAAAAATAATTATACGATCCCAATCTTAAATTCATGTTCGCCTAAAAGTTTGTGTCGTAAGTAACCCAAAAACATTCTTTTACCAGAAACAGATTCACCAGTTATGCCAATGTGAAGAAATTATGAAAGTTTTGAAGAGGGCATTGATTAGAACTCAGTTTTTAAAGTTGAGATATGTAGCAGACTTCAAATTTAACCCAGGAGGGAGGAGGAAGAATAGGAGGAGACGATAACTGGTGCAATACATTCACATCAATTGATATTATCGACATTTCATCTCAATGGAAGTACCAACAATAATAAGCGTTACATGAAAGAAAACGTGAATTTTTTATACAAGAGTAGAGTATTATAAAGAACAAAATTATATATTAAAAAAAATAGAAATCGAAATATACTTAGATTTGAACCAATTGTTCCTCCATTATGATAGAAGGCCTGCAAGTTGAGTACATCAGAGTCGATGACATTTCATTTTATCATTTTTTTGACAACGTTTTACACTTCAATCTAACGTTGGATATTTTCTAAAGAAAACCCGACCCAATCAAGAAAATCGTGATTTACAAAAATATCGATTTTATTAGAACAAGAAATAAATGATGAATTATGAATAAATATCTGACCTAAACCATAAATATTATATAATACCCAAATTAATTTTTTTTTCTTTTTTAAACAGGGCACTCTGACAATAATAAGTGAATGCAGGGAATAGTATTAACAGCTTGAATATGAAACGAAAGTTATATGGACAGAAATACTTCAGAAGTAACAATAACTGAATAATAATTTTGTAATTTGTGCAATTTAATTCGAGATATCAGAGAAAATTCGAGGAAATTCAAAAGAATTTCGGGAGAATAACTAATCAACGAAAATAATTATCTGAACGAATGAAAACTAAAAACTTATAAATCATGTTTCAAAAACTAAAATAAAAATCCAGAAAAATAAGGTTACACATAATTGACTCAATAATAGGTGTGTTTCTCTGTACACAGCAGAGTAGTATAGAGAAAAAGTTGATGTAGCTCGGGATTTCACCAGTGTAATGAAGTTCAAAAACGCAAAGTAACAATAGGGAGCAACTGCCTGAAGCTTAAATTAAATAGTCAAAAAAATAAAAGAGAAAATCAAACATTTCGCTAAATTAATATTAATCAACTTATAAATATGTTTGCTTAATACTTATCAATTCATATCATTCATTTTCAAAGCGGGAAGTGCCTTTTATTAGTCACCTATGTCTATATTATGTGAGCTACAATTTTTACTTCACTTCTAGAGGTGGAGTGAAAAACGTAGTTCCCGTTGTAGTTAATTCTTCAACTCTTTTTGAAGCGGAACGAAGTCATGAAGAGCAATATTTCGTAATGGAAAAGGTTGGAGTAAGATAACGTAGTCCTGAGGTACTACCTGCGATACAAAGGAACACACCTATACACTGTTCCAAAAGAGAAACACAAAGCACCACCTGGGGCGCGTTCAGAAACATTACCTGTGAAGGAGAAGGGTTACCTGATGCACTCAGAAAGTTAATTTTGTACTCATAAGAGTAACGTTTTTTTTAATAGGAAGAGTAATTTCTTTCCCCAACTCTGAAGACAGGGAAAATTATTCATTAACATAACATTTTTAGTAATTCGTGAATATTAATCAAATTTTTGACGGAAACAACATTATCACAAGTATTTCAGAATAATTTCCATTTTTTGATAAATTTAAATAATCTGTCATTAAATCTCACGAATTTTTTCATTATTCTCTACTATCCTTCTAATTAATCTTAGCACTTCTGTGTACAGTTTGAATACTAACATGAAATCTTCTCAAACCCCTTCAAGAGACCTATTATGAAACTTTCATCACGGTAACACTTTATGACATCATGATAAGGTAATACAGGGGCATGGTGTTAAGTATAAAGTAAGAAAAATGGTATTATGAACCAAGGAATTCTTCAAAAATTTTTTACATTCACTGACCAATAAAAATGAAGTACATAATGGTAGATACGTGATAAAAATGACAATATTTAAATTTTAGAATTTCCACATTTTGCAATTTTATACCCATGGATTCTTTATACAATTTTATAAAAACACTGATGAGTGAAAATGAAAAAAAATTTCTAGAAAAAGAATGTCCATGATTAAAGTTATGTAGACTATTTAGACGAGTTGACGCACTCCCATGAAGCCAAACTAATAAAATTGTCATCATTTTCTCTTTCGGAACAGAACATAATAGTACCGATGGTAGTTCTACTCAAGCTATTAAAAATCATAACCTTATTATTGGGAAAAATAAATCCCTCAAAGGACAGTTATGCTACCAACACAAAAATCTTTCATACAGTCGTTCGTAATGTGGTAAGAAAATATTCTCTGGATGGTCATCTGCATTTGAATATGTTAAATTAGGCTATATAATATCGTAAGTTATTCAGAAACTAAATCGTAAACAAAAAAAAAAAAGAAGCTACATCAATAAATGATTTCACAATTCAAAAAAAAAAAAAAAAAATTGGCTGAAGAATAAGAAGGAAAAAATTGTGATTTTAAAAGAGTTTTGGAAGTACTTCGTGCGAAAAACCATAAAAAGAATTTGGAAATTGATATTTCGATAAATACCAGATATTCAACCCAAAATTCTGGTTCTAAAACTGATGTGAATAAGAAACCCAAAAATATGAAACGAGTTGGTAGTTTGTTGGTTGTTTCTATGCAAGAAAAAAACATCTCATAGACGGCTTTATTCGATACACGAATTTCCACACATAAAACCAAGAACATTAGTAACAAAGGTACTTGGTGTCTCGTAGAATTGATAAGGCGCGTAATAAACATATTTTCAATGATTTTTGAACTTACAACATGATGAAGTACTCGAGAATCTTCCACGCATTCATGTCAGGTGACGTTGCATTAGAATTAAAATAAGACGTTCGAGTGTAAAAAATTTTAAAAAGAAGAAACAAAACTGAATATGTACTATCCAGGGTATTTTCATATTTTGAGTTGACAATAAAAGCTGCATCATTCCAATCAAATTGATACGAAGGCTACTAGGAATTAAATTTTCGTGTATAACATTGGTTTTGTTCAACAGATGGTCTACGCAGTGAACAGGAATATACATTCTCAATCAATAAAAACTGATTCTACAAGGGACCTAAGTACTTGAAAAATATCATTACTAATTTAAAATAGGTATGTACCTCTAAAATATCGAAGACACAGATACTGAAAAGCACGTGATTATTAATATACGAAACACAAAATTATATCCATGAGATTTTGACAAAATAATTCTCAAGTTGGGAGTTGAATTACGGAAAAACCAAACAAAGCTGATTTAATGACTGAGTGCTGATAATTCGAGTGGAATTATAAGCGATGCCGAAAAATATTGCACTTCTCATCGATTAATACAAGCTACTTCCCAAGATGATATTAAAATTGTTTATACAAAAAATAACTCCAAGACTGGATACTGGTTGTTCAATTGCTATAGCACTCATGCAATTAAAATAATATTCATTAATTTGAGATAGAGTGGCTCTCATGTGATAGAGTTTAATGATTAAATGCAGGTCACTCTTAAAGACGTCGCTAATATAAATAAAATGGTTTTTGATAAATTACACTGTGTCTAAGCACGGCTATAGGTGTAAGAAGTTCAATGATTGTGAACCGTAATAACTCTGATGATGCAAACAAAATTTTCAATTAATTTAGGGGTCTACAGACCGAAGCCTGATACTAAATCCCAGACAATTCAGGGAGAGAAAATCGAATGATAAGGAGATTGCTGGGACAAATTTCGTTTAATAAAAAAAAAAAAAAAAAAAAATTAGTGTCCGTTGGATTGGAGTAATACTGAAAAATTTTTGGGGTGGATCGTTCCTAGAAGCGCTCTACAGTGTTAATGAAATGATTTACTCCAAGGTTAAGAATCAAGCATCGATAAGCCAATCAGATAATTATGAAGATAAGTGCATGTCATTGAATTGCAATTATGTTCCTTTCATCGACGAACAAGGGTAAAATCTTTTCAGTGATATACGCAAAAGCATAATGTCAAGGAAGTTTATATTTTATAGTGTTTCCCCAACGGACTGAAAATCAGCAGTTAGTACCGCCGAACTCACATTGACAAAATGAAAAATCACGATATCAGAAGATTTTTTTAATCTTGAACTGATCTAGTCTCCAAGCTGAAAATCAGTTTCATGACTGTGATGAAATGTCCGAG
>WOFM01000451.1:909377-933272 GCA_011428145.1 Ericerus pela
ACAAAATAAAGGAAATGGGCTTCTTAAGAACTAAAGCTGATAGATGCTTATATCAAATGAATAGAGATAACAAAAACACATATTTTTTAAGCTATGTAGATGATATTTTGATAGCCTCAAATTCACAAATGGCAATTACAAAAATTAACGAACAACTAGAAAAATCTTTTACTATTACAATTATTAATAATCCAAAATTTTTTGTGGGATTGGAAATTGAGAGAAATATTGAAAACAAGATGATTATATTATCCCAAAATAAACATATAGAAAAAATGATAAAAAAGTTTGGTATTTCGGAAATTAAAAAGACAAATGCTCCAATGGAAACTGCCCTAAAAATAGAGAAAGTTGAAAATGGTAAATACGACATAGAATATAGATCAATGATTGAAGGATTATTATACTTAGCCAGATTAACCAGACCTGACATATTATTTCCGGTAAACTTCTTCTCACATTTCCAAAATGATACGCTAAAAAATTACGTAAGGAGAATATTCAGGTACATTAGCTCCACAAAAAATTATAATATAACATATAGATCGGAGGGAGATGGAATACAAGCATATATTGACGCTTCGTATGCCCCTCAAGTAGATGATAATAATATTAACCCAAATAATTTACAAAAGGGAAAATCAATTACTGGTTTTATGGTTTTTGCAAATGGAGATTTGATAGAATGGAATTGTTCAAAGCAGACAATCCATGCTTCATTGAGCACCCCTGCAGAAATCATAGCAGTCTTTGACACCCTAGATATAATAAAAGTCATACAACATATGAATTTCAAAATTTTTGTTGGGATACGATTTCCTCACTCCCTCACGTACACATAACCTTATATTGACTAACACTGTATGTAACATGTTAATACATTTATTCGTTTCACATGTGGCGACACTGATCGCCAACACAATATTCTTTCCGCCACTGCTCGACGGAGAATGTTCTCCGCTCATCAGTCATTGTACTAACGTCATCAATAAATCGTTTTTCTAAGATGGAAGTTCGTCCTTATCTTTTCCGTGTGAAGTGATCAGAACTCACCTCAATATGGTAGGCAGAGCTGCGGATCGGAAAAATAAGTGCGGTAATTAAAATGTGATAATTGTGTAATTAATTAAAAGTTAAAAATTCGTGTTTCACGCAAAGTGAAAAGGCTTAGTGCCGTGTGATACCTCCACGCAAAGTGGTAAGAAAAGTGTAAAATTTGGGAACGGAAAGTTCGTTTCAGTGATTAAAGTAACTATCCTGAAAAAGTTAAGTTTCAATTCGAGTAAATCGATAATAAAAGTGAAAATTAATGAAAACAACGGTAAATTCTTGGGCGCCTGTTAAAACGTCAAAATCGAGAATTTGGAGAAAGCAGATCAGGTACGAAAGGATCTTGTGATTCGGGAAACCAGTTCATAGAATCAAAAACGGTTGGCAATTGTTTGTGCTGTGTTCCAGAGAATAAGACAAAGTAAGAAAAATCAAAAATCTGAAAGTTGCAGTGCAAAATCGTCGAAGTTTGGTGTCAACTAGGCGTGAAAGCAGAAGGAAAACATTGAAGAAACTACGAAAGTGAACGAAGAAATATAAGATAAGTAAAAATTTTAGATTAATTAATTGATAATTCGTGTGATTTTGCCCAAAATTGACTAAAAAAATTAAAATTTTGGTAACACAAAGTTAAATTTTGGTATATTTTCATGTACATTTTCAACCAAATTTCAAGTAAAGTCGAAACTTGAAAGGTGGATTCAATAGCCTTTCAAACTTCATCTTGTTGGTTGAGAATTGCAGAAAAAGGAAATCTTTGTTGGATGAGCTTCATCGAATCAAACAAAAGAAAACCTATATTTATAATCATTAACATTGGTGACAAATTTTTTCCTGTTTACATACAATAAAAGATCTTTTCAATTGATGAAGTTTAACAGATTATTTCCTTTCAGCAGTAATCTCTTTCATATTTTTGTTGAATAATTTTTGTATTGAATATTAATTTATGTTTTAACATGTTTAGCAGAATCAATTTCGTTCTGAAATAAGACTTAAAGCTTTAACAAATTTGATTTTGAACATTTTTGGCGATAAAGCCCGAGTAAATCAATCGCTCAAGAAACAGAAACAACGGGGGAGAGATCACCTCATCGTTGGCAACATATATTTAGTGAGATTTATTTTAAAATATTAATTAATTATTGAATGTTATATTATAGTTTATTTAATTTGCATTCCCTATCGAGCGGTTGAGTCCGTGTTGTGCATTATCGTGCGGTTAAGACCATGTTACCCTCTAGATTTAAGTTCTCGTGTTTCTGAGGTAGGATTTAAATTCCAGAATACCCCAAATTTAATAATAAAATGTCACGATTTGATACAAAAAAGGTATTCGATGGAAGGAATTATGATGCCTGGAGGACCACAATGGTCTCAACACTCTATGCAGAAGGATTGTATCCAATTATGCACGATGTTGAGACCGAAGTGTTATTTTTGGGACTTGAGTTGAATAGTTTTTGAACCCTGACCCTGGCAATGCTAGTTCAGCTAGTCAAATGGCATATTTCCGCAATCAGGAAAAGGGAAAGGCTCTAATCTATCAGGGACTTAACAATGAATTAATTGAGAGAGTCAAAGACCTAAAAACAATAAATCAAATATTAAAAGTCTTAGATGAAAGGTACAAAAGCTGCACGCAAGTTACATATATTAACGCGAAGCAGGCTTTTCAAAGATTAAAATTTAATAGTGATGGCAATATGAGGAGTTATTTAGACGTTTTCTCAAGATCAGCTCAAAAAATAAGGGACTGTGGTAAACCTTTGGACAAACAGGAAGAAATAGAACAACTTCTAATATCATTGAACATGGACTATGACATGACAAGGCTGGAGTTTAATACTTTAAGTCAGGATCAGAAAACAATTGAAACACTCCACGCCATGTTGATTGAAAGGTCAGATAGGTTGTATGACGAGAAAAAGTCAAGATATAATAATAATAAATTTCGTAATTTCAACCACAATAATAAAAATCAAAGATTTCAATATGGAGGAAATTACAATAGATACAATAACACTAATAGAAATCAGAATCACAGTCAAAACGTAGATCAGGGGAAAATGACATATAATAATAATTTACAATCAGAAATGTCTCAGAACAATAATAATAATTATGAAAACAAAAAATATAATAATAATCAAAATCAAAATACTTTGCCAAGTTCGAATAATTTAGTATGTTTTAAGTGTCATGGCAAAGGGCACATAGCCAAGGTATGTCCGTCAAATAAAGAGGGTATAAAACCCCAAGATAAATTAGATGGTCCTGCACAAAGCACAAGACACAGACGAAACAATCACAACAATAATAATAAAAATAAGAAGGAAAATGACATTCAATGGTCCATGATGATCAGATATAGGAATCATGATCCGAGAATAAACACAAATAATAATAAATTGATAAACATAATCACATCTACAGACACGAAAAAAGAGCCAGACTTAAATTATGTCCCTCTCACTAAAAGAATCATGTTAGACGGTGGAGCTGTTGCTCACGTGATATCAGACTTATCAAAACTGTCTAACCCAATAATGTTAGAAAAACCTATCGAGCTGGAATGTGCCATTCAGGATACACTGCTTATTGCCACACACATAGGTACAATGTTCATTAGAGTGGAAAATTCAGAGAGAAATCAAACAGTAATAAGATTAAAAAATGTACATTATGTATCATCCCTAAATGTAGATTTAATGTCAGGGATTAAAATAACAGAAAATAGGGCGCTTGGCATAGACCAAAATTTCTTTGCAGTGCACATATACGTCCGAGGCACGGATGAAGTCATCTTTTCATCCCCAAAAATAAGAGGCGTGTACATGGTGAAGTACAAAATTGTACCAGAGTCTGCCGTCAATATTGTAGAAGATGAAGACGAATTAAATAAAATATGTCCTTATAATAATGAATCGAATAAATTGGCATGTATGCCCAATATAAATTCCCAAGATGAGTGGATGGAATATGAAGTAGAAGAAGAAATTATAGAGGAAAGTCAGGAGGAAAATGAAGAGAATGGAGAGAACATTAATAATAAAATACGAGAAAACACAACTAATAATAATGAAGGTAATATTATAATAAACCATAATGACGAACATGATAATAATAATCCACAAGAAAATGAAATGAATGAAGGTGGAAGTGAAATGAATGAGGATGTAGGTATAAATACCAATAATAATATAATGAATAATGATAATATAATAAATGCCAATCGAGAAGCTAATGAGAGTATAGAAATATCAAAAATAGACAAAAAAATGATATGGTATAGAAGATTAGGACACTTATCAGGAAAAAATTTAAAGTTGTTGACAAAGGTCTCAAGAGGTATTCCAAATGGAATTACTTTTTGTAATGACAAGTTCAGTCTGTGTAAGGTATGTGTGAAAGCTAACTCTAGAAGATTAGGGTACAATGGAACTCACACACGACCTGAGAGGAAACTCGTGCTTGTTTCATCAGATACAATGGGCCCCTTCTCACCAGGCATATATGGTGAAAAGTATGTTTCGATTTTCGTGGATCATGCCACAAAGTACACTTTTATCTCCACTATTGAGAAAAAATCAATGGTTTTCGAGGAGTTTAAAAAATTACACATGAAATTAAAGTCGAAATTCCCGGATCACCCTATAGCCACTTTAAGATGTGACAATGCTAGGGAATATCTTGACTCAAATATGAAGACGTTTTGTGAGGACAATGGCGTAAACCTCGAGCCAGTCGTTCTGTATTCACCAGAGTTGAATGCGATGGCCAAAAGGCAGAATCAAACGATTATGGCAAGAAGAAGGGCTATGTTGTTTGACTCCAATTTGGACTTCAGTTTTTGGTTATTGGCTATTCTGACGGCTGTTTATGTTATAAACAGAAGCCCAACTAGGGCCAATAAAGACAACAAGACCCCTTTTGAGACGTTTTACAGCACAAAGCCGGACTTATCCAATATGAGAGTTTTTGGGTCTCTCGCTCACAGGCATATCCCCATAGAGGTCCGTCAGCAACAAGCCACAAGAAATAAAAGAAAAAGAGCCAACAGTGAACACCCAAAATTAACCCAAAGATCCGACAAAGGAATTTTTGTAGGGTATACCAACAGTGGGTACTGTATAAAGGACCCATTAATGGACAAATCGCATGTCACTTGCGATGTCAGATTTGATGAAACGAGAAACATAAAACAAATAAATAATATAAATAATAATAATGAAAATACACAAGATAATAATAATATAATAGAAACTCCTGTAATTTTAAATTTATTTAAATCAAGATATAAAAATTATATTGAGGATCATATCCCTCAAAAATGGGAGGATGTCGAAAACAACCCCTTTAAGGAAGAGTGGCAACAAGCCATTACAGATGAGCTGAATTCATTATCTGATATGGGCGTGTGGGAAGTCGTCTCAAAGGAGAGAAATGTGAGGTTGGTAGATACGAAGTGGTGTTTCACCACAAAACCCGACAACCAAGACATTCACATACCGAAAGCTAGATTGGTTGCGAAGGGTTTTAAAGATCTCACTCACTATTCTCTAACCGAAACATATGCCCTGGTAATCCAATACTGGTTAATCAGATGGATACTGTCAATTACCAATAAATATGGATTAAACATAACACAATTCGATATAAAAACAGCCTTTCTTAACTCACAAATAAAATATCCTATATTCATATCAAACCCTAAGGGATGCCAACTAGGCAAAAATAATTGCCTGAGACTCATAAAGTCAACATATGGACTTAAAACATCTTCCAAAAGTTGGTACGACTTGTTGAATTCAACAATAATTCAAGCTGGATTCATCCAATCAAAGATAGGTAGATGTTTATACGTCAAACAGGATAATATTGGTGCAATGGCACTCCTAATAGTCTATGTGGATGACATGTTGTTGGCCAGCAACCACGACCAGTGGACATAAGACTTAATAAATACATTTAATAAAAACTTCACATTAAAAAAAGAACACAACCCAACTTTTTTCGTTGGATTTGAAATAAGTTGAGACATCCCAAGAAAACAAATAATACTTACACAAAATAGATATATCGATAAGATTCTCCGGAAATTTGGAATAACCAAATGCAATCCATCTTCCACACCCAAGGAGACTGGGCTCAAAATAAATAAACCAACAAATGGAATTGACGATACCAAATATAGGGCTATGATTGGGAATCTGCTATATGTGGCAAGACTGACCTGCCCGGATATTGCTTTTGCCGTCAACTACCTATCCCAGTTTCAGGCATCCTCCAATAATAAAATAAAAAATTAGGTTCGTCGTATTATTAGATACCTCAAGACTACAAGAGACTTCTCTTTGGTCTTCCACTCCAACCAAACTCACATTAAAGTTTTTGTCGAGGCGTCGTATGCACCCGACATAGACGATTCACCCATCGATATAAATAACTTGGAGAAAGGGTGCTCCACTACTGACTTCATGATTTTTGTAAACGGAGACTTGTTGAATTGGGCCATTCACCGGCAACACACGGTTGCAACTTCGTCAACTGCAGCCGAGTTAATTGCATTGAATGATGCACTCGACGACATATATGTGATCTGGAGACTTATGAAAAGCGTTTTCTCTGTAACCGACCCAGTGCAGGTGTATGAGGACAATATATCTGCATCCCGCATTGCCTCTGGGGGAGGCCAGAAACAATCCAGGTCCCTCGCGATCAAATGCTACGCACTGTTGGAAGCATTCCAACAAAAATTGATAAGCTTCAATGATATTAGGTCACCTGATCAAGTTGCTGATATATTAACTAAAGCACTTGATCGGAAAACCTTCCAAAATATCATTACGAGAATCCTCCGAGCAAGTCAACTTTTTGGCCAATAGTCTTAATTGACATAACCCTCAAATTTTTTAATATTTGGTTTTGGACTGCGGATGGGCATCGGTCTTTTAGCTCCTATTGTAAACTGAGCGGTCCATATTTTGTTTCACAATTCACATCACAACATTCAATAGGTTCCCCGTTGCTGCTCTGCCTCTCTTACTGGCATCAGCATCCCCTAACAAATTCAATTGATTCCAATAATAGTATATTTATCTAAACCCCACACAATTAATTATAAGGATATACACAATAATGTTTTCTTCCACAGCTGACAATGAGGAAATATTGATCTCTCCGACCTTTTATTTTTTATATATAATAATTTAAAAATCACACAATATTTATAAGACGTGACACTATAACAGAAGGTTAAATGTATACCTTATGTTAATAATTACACAATACATAAGACAAAACAATTGATTTATAAATTTATACACATTTTAATTGTTCATCATGATACTAGTCAACGACTTATTTAATTCCTTTTTACCATTTTTATAGCATTTTTTTATATGATATTTAAACTTAACAATTTTGACAGCTATTGCTTATTTATTTTTTTAATACATACACTGTGTGATATTTTTTTACTTCTATGTTCGTTCGTCCGTTTTGAATCGCAGGGGGGTGTTGGGATACAATTCCCTCACTCCCTCACGAACACATAACTTTATATTGACTAACACTGTATGTAACATGTTATTAAATTTATTCTTTTCACATGTGGTGACACTGATCGCCAACACAATATTCTTTCCACCACTGCTCGAAGGAGAATGTTCTCCACTCATCAGTCGTTGTACTAACGTCGTCAATAAATTGTTTTTCTAAGATGGAAGTTTGTCCTTATCTTTTCCGTGTGAAGTGATCAGAACTCACCTCAATAATTTTTGGAGAAAAAATAACTGTGGACATAATGGAAGATAATATATCAACTCAAAAAATTTGCTCAGGTGGAAGCCAAAAGAAATTGAGAGCCCTAATAATAAAATGCTACTCAATTTTGGAGGCAATGGAAGAAAAAATAATTCACTTTAGATCTGTCAATTCCGAAAATCAGCTTGCAGATTTACTTACGAAATCTTTAGACAGAACAAAATTCGAAAATTTAATAGTCAAAATTCTCGAAAATACGAATTTGTACACATAATATTATATACATTTATTCAAGGAAAATGCCCGTCCAAAAAAGTCAAGTCGTACCAAGTCAAATATTTAATTCCAAACTTGAAACATATTGTACAAGAAAAAATACTCTTACATTGTTCATAAATAATACTCATGAGAAAAATACACTCGAAAATACTTGTCAAAAATAGATACTCGATTTTGCTACAAACCCAACAATGAAAACAGAATTAAAATCGAGCAAGTATAAACCCTATAAACGCTAATAATAGAAATAGCATGCAACTTTATACAAGCGTGAGAAAAATACACGAAAAATTCCCACAGAGAATATGAAAGGAAAATCTTAACAATATACAAGAGATAAAAACTCATTACATGACCTCAATAAAGATAAACCTAATAGCCTGCCTTATCCAAAAATAAACATGTTAAACGCCACCTCAAATACAAAGAGAAACGTAAAAGATAAAATTAACGGACATCATATATTATCATTTCATACTATTGCATGCCAACATACTTGATAAGATTGTAAAACGTAACGTTTCCTATGTACGATCGTATATCTTAAAAACCTTTTGTTAATTTTATTTCCTTTCAATTCAATTTTTTTTTCTTCTTTCTTTCCTTTCATACTATACACTTGTAAATGTTCAAGAATTTATTCGAACACACGCAACAATGAATCATTTATTAGTCATTTATATACACAAAATATTTTTTGCATGTTACCAATTATTATCTATATTTTTTAATCACAATTTTTTTTTACAGGATACCATTTACCATTTTATATATATTATACATATGTATGTGATTTAATTGTATATTATATTCGTTTAATTATTTTCGAAGCACAGCAACCAAAAATTATTTTCGAAACAAAGTTACCATATTTTTTTTTGAAACATCATTCATTACAATACTTATTTTTTTTATTATTCTTTTTATGTGAATTAATATATTAAATTTCAGCAATCATACGATGAAGAACTCGAACGGTAAAATTTCCTCATCATGAAGTGCTTCCCCTACTATTCTCGAACCGATAACGCTGTTACTTCGCCATTACGTATTTTACTTGAAATTATATTTTTAGTCTGCTAATAAATTCTATCGTGAAAATTTCTCTCTTACTCTTTTTCATTCCTCGTATTTACCGCCTCACATCACATAGTTTGTAACATAGCCAAATATTATGATAATAGATATATAGAGGACTGTATTTTTAAAAATATTGAAGATGTAGAAAATAATCCTTTTAAAAAGGTATGGAAAAGTGGCATTCAGGATGAATTAAAATCTTTGAAGGACATGGATGTTTGGGAGGAAGTACTGTATGAAAAACAACCAAATTTAATAGATACTAGATGGGTTTTTGTGCATTAATAAAATAAAAACGAATATTGGTAGTAGAAATTGCTGTAATAAGTATCTAACATTCTAACAACAACAACAATAACTGGTTTTTGATAACTAAAAAAGATGATGCAATAATTATAACAAAAATGTTGGGTACTTTTAGAAAGTTACAATCGAAAATAAAGGAACATTAAATATCACTAAATCTCGTAATGTTTAAGCATCGGTTAATAAACTCCCCGGCGATGAACCACGAGGTTCATCCAAACACAGTGGCACTAATTGGCAGATGGATCTGGTACGTGGTCCCTGGGTGGATCTGAGATCTACAACACAAACATCGCCTAATATATCGGTGCTGATGCAATTGACGACAGCTAAGGGCCAGGCACTAGGTGGTAAGTTGTCTTCCTTAATAAGAACAACATCACCCAGTTAGAGGTTGCGCTGACTCGTACGCCATTTAAACTTGGATTGCAACTGGTTGAGGTAATCGGATTTCCAAGTATGCCAGAAAGATCGAAGGATAGTCTCTCGAAGCGCATAACGGGTGTTGATGGAAGCAGACTGAGGAGGTTCTCCATCAATGGCAGTTAAAAGTGAATGCCCAACGAGGTGTGCTGGTGTAACGGCAACAACAGATTGATCATCAGCGCGTTGGTAACAAAGCGGGTGAGAATTGAGAAAGGTCACCATAAGCCAAAGCCAAGATTAGTAGCTCGGGTATTCAAAGATAGAACCGAATATAAATTAGGGGAAACTTTCATACCTGTTGCACCAGCCTGGCTTATAAGATGGATATTCTCACTAGCTAATAAATTTGATTTGAATATTACACAATATGATGTTAAGACAGTCTACTAAAATTCCTCAATAAATTTTCCATTATATTTAAAACCACCTATAGGTATGATAATAGATTCTGACAAAATATTAAAATTTAAAAAGGCCATGTATGGTTTGAAAATAGCATCCAAATCTTGGTATGTTATTAGATAGTAAAATACTGGAAATGGGTTTTAATAGATCTAAAGTCAATCCATGTCTATATATTCATCAAGACAATGATAATATTAAAACATTTTTATTAACATACGTTGACGATATACTTCTCATAACAAAAAATAATAATATAATTGATGAAATAAATAAGAAATTTGAACAATATTTTACAATAAAAATAATTAGTGAACTGAATTTCTTTGTGGGTTTTGAAATTAAAAGAGATAGAAACAATAAAATAATTAAATTATCACAAAATATGTATATAAATAAAATATTAAATAAATTTGGTCTTAACGAAGCCAAATACTCTACCACAACCATGGAAACTAATTTAAGAATAAATATTAATAATAATGATGAAAATTCAACTAATGCCATAGAGTATAGAGCAATGATAGGATCTCTACTATATCTTTCTAGACTAACACAAACCGACATAGCGTTTGCTGTTAACTATTTATCAAAATTTCAACAAAATCCTACTATACAAACAAAAAATTATATAAAAAGAATTTTAAATGTATTAATAACACTAAACATTATTATCTAACTTTTAAATTATTAGGAAAACATATAGAAGCATTTGTAGATGCATCATATGCACCCGATGTCAATGATGAAATAATCAATATGAATAATCTTTCCAAATGGAAATCTCTGTCTGGATATCTCATTTTCTGTAACTAGGACCTCATAAACTGGTCAGTCCATAGACAATCAATTATGGCAAGCTCTTCTACAGCTGCCAAAATTATAGCTATATATGATTCTTTAGATGATCTGAAAATAACTTGGCTTTTAATGAAAGAACAAACCATACCAATTCAAATAAATGAAGGCAATATATCTACGCAAAGAATTTGTTCAGGTGGCACCCAAAAACGTGCTAGAGCACTAATGATTAAATGCTATAAAATTCTAGAAGAATACAAAAATAAAATAATAGAATTTAAAACTGTCAATTTACAGAATCAGTTAGCTGATTTATTAACAAAAGCTCTTTAAAAATCAAAATTTCAACATTTAGTTGAACAGATTCGTGAAACTTAAAACATATTCGCCATTTCTTAATAATTATATCATAATAAATATATATAAAATAACTCACAATTCATAATTAAATAAATACACGAAAAGTCACACCTACACTACACAATAACTGACATTCTTGACCCTTTAAATATATATAATAAGTAAATTAAAAGACTGAATTATACTTACTTTTTTATTATACATATGATCTTTTCCTTTTTGTAATCAATACTAGTCACTTTTATATATATATATATAACACTTTCTAATAATATATTTTAGTTACCATTTACAAAAATGTAAACTTATTTTACCTTTTTCAATTAAAACAAGATGTTCAATTTTTTTTAAAATTTACATGCAATATTGTTTTTTACATATACCTTTCAAATACATAATTTGTACTCGATCTTTAAGAGTTCAGGGGGGTGTCAGACAGAGTCCGTGTAACTCTTACATATCTTGTTCACTACCTGGCAACACTGAACTCTTAACATACAATATTTGTATTCATACTCTTACACACACTGTTACGCCATAGTGGGGAATTTGTTGTTTCTCCACTCACAATTTCAAATGTATTTTGTCCGTTAGTTAATTGTCCATTAAATGTTGTTCAATTAAATCCGTTTCTGTCATTACTTGAAAATTATGATTCTCAGTTAAATAATATCCTCACAATTATAAAGTACAATGAATTTTTTCTTTGCACACCTTCTACGCACAGTTAAATATGAAGTAACGTAAATATGAGTTTAAAACCTTATCATTATCATGTTCTTCGATATGTTTTATCATCAACTATCAATACTGTGTTAACAAATACATGGATTTCCTCATGACTGTTTTATCAATATTGAATGAAATATCGATATTTTGATGTGTCATGAGAAAGCTATGTAGTTTGTATCGATATATTATCGATAATCGTTAGAAAATTTAACAAGAAAAAACAACATGAACACTACTAGTGGCGTATTGGCGTCGCTTGAATTGTTTGAAATTGCCCAGGTAAGAGCGTACTCGCCCGTTGTAATTTTTAGGTGCCTGATGGGTTGCTAAAATCACCCATTTGGTGATTTATCACCCAACCTGGCAACACTGGCGTAGATAAATAAGTAATATACTTCACACTTTGCGGATATATATATGATGGAGATGGCAGGGAACAGTTTTAACATGAGGTTGAGTGTCCAGACTATAGATGCCTCGTGCTGGCATACAAAGTACCCCCAGGGCCCAGACTGAACACTCCAATCAATCGGAATCAAAAATCAGTGTAAAAGTGAGGTACTTTGTACGCCAGTGTTTATAAACAAATGCACGTTGCAAGATTTTCCTCCAATCAGATATTTAGTTGGAAATACATGTGCTTGTAGAAGTACTCTCATAGGTAAGACACCAAAACTCCTCATGTGTCTTCTCCATCATATATATATATATATATATATATATATATATAATATCCTCGAAGATTTTGCATATAGATGGGTAACTTGTAACTTTTTTCCATTACCAGTTTTATCACGACTCCCAAGCGGGTATGTCTATTTTCACGTCGTTTGAGTTACCTAAGATCTGTTTGAATTTTTCAAATGAACGAGAATGACAGAATCTTCTTATTTACTTACAATTTGTTTATCAACTTGATCCTTGCCACTCTTCCTTTTAGTTGTTATTTGTATTGTTACCTTCGAAGATATACATATATATGATGGAGACAACACAGAACAGTTTTAACATGGAGTTGATTGTGTCTGGAGACGATCCCATACAACCTCATAACATAACGTTATTTGTATACACAATTGCATAACCTGTAAATAAAATAATGATATATTTTCATGCTTCGAATATAGCAGCACAGATTCCCTAGTTGGGAAATTTTACAACCAGTGAACCTTTAGTTCGTCTCTAGCTATTTTTGTACATTGATGAAATACATTCATGATGGTTTAAAAACACATTTTTTTTCTGTGTGATCTTTAATCAATCTTCAACATGCTAGTAGAGCGGAGCATAGAAAAGTACATTTTCATTTGTGATGGGTGTTAAAACTTGTAATTTTTAATTTAATTTTTCACGCAAAATGAAAGGCTGTGTCTCATTTAATTTTGTTTTCACAAAAAAAAGTGAAAGACTAAGCGCCATTAAAATAAAATCGGTTGAGTACCGAATATAAAGTTAACTTAAAAATTGTGATTTTGTGAGCTTTGCTTCAATTGATCTACAAAAGTGCTAATTTTTGAGAGGTAAAAAGGAGTAAATGAGTACAGCAGCAAAATTGTGATCATCGACGTTGAGTACAAAATCGAAATTTAAAAGAAGAAAATCAATTACGAATACGACTTATGGTATGGTAAACCTTCTAACTACATCAAAAGTGGCTGGATAATCTTCATCCTGAGTTAATTTGGTGATTGCGAATTATGTTTTTCCATTCCTTCATCGACTAATTTGCATTTTTTCTGGGCCTGGTAATGTTGAGAGTCAAGAATCCATCGAATTTGGAGGATTGGACTTTGTCATTGTATCAAGGAGTTCCACAAATCAATTGGATAAGTCATAACATAATTTATTAAATTCATTATTTGCTTTATTCACTTCATGTTTTTTCATAATTCATTTTGCAAAAATTTATTTTTGTACGTAATTTTCACATTTTAATCAAAAGATTTCCATGTTCATGATTAACTTTGAAATCAGTTTGAACTTGAACAATTTTGGAAAGGTTTCTTTTGTTAAAAATAAAATATACCTTTGACCATACAATTGAAAATAGTCATCTTGTTTAAGCATGAATGCTTTTAACATTGACTATATTTGAAAAAAAGATAATCATTTTATTGCAATGTTAAACTTGAATATTTTTTCTTTGTTCATCCTCATACTATATTTAATCTCATACAATACTTTTTATTGAGGTGAGGATTAATTACTTTACACAGAAAAGATAAGTACGGACTTCCATTTTGAAATATGTTTATTTACGACGTTAGTACAACGACTGACGAATGGAGAACATTCTCCGTCGATCAGTGGTGGAAAGAATATTATGTTGGCGATCAGTGTCGCCACATGTAAAACGAATAAATGTAAAAGTATGTTACATACAGTGTTAGTCAATGTGATGTCCCGTGTTCGTGAGGTAGTGAGGGAATCGTATACCAACACCCCCCTGCGATTCAAAACGGACGAACGAACATATAAGTAAAAAATTTGTCACACATTGTATGTATTATTGAGAAAAAAAAACATATAAACAATAAAAATATTAAAATAAGCAAAAGCAGTCAAAATTATTACATATAGGTGTCATATAAAATTGCTATATATATATAAAATGGTAAAACAAAAATTAAATATGTCGTTGACTAGTATTATAATATACAATTAATATGTGTGGAAGTATGTGTTATGTGTTTTATCTTAAATATATTGTGTAATTACTAACATGAGGTATACATTTAAGCCTCGGTTATTGTGTCACGTCTTATAAGTATTGTGTGATTTTAGTTTCAAAAAAAAAATATATAAATAAAATGGCAGGTTGGAGAGATCAATATCTCCTCATCGTCAGCTGTCTAGAGATAATATTATTATACATGTGTAAGAATATGTATTCACATTCTTAAAATAACCACAGTTTCTGTCTGTGTTTCGCACTCGCTGATATAGTGAGTTGCAGAGATCTCTCATATATATACTAGATTTGTAATATATTCATCTATTGATGGATTTTAAGTATGGAAAGATGAAAGATGTGTCTACATGATTCTTCATTATTTTCTAAAGAGCTTACAAATCCATCAATACATGCCAAGCTAGTGGGATGATCTTGAGGAAGACGGAATGCTAATTAGTAAACGATCAGCTCAGTTCTTTCCCTAGTGCGGCTCCCCCTCGAAGAATAGGGATGTAAGAATATGTATTCACATTCTTAAAATAACCACAGTTTCTGTCTGTGTTTCGCACTCGCTGATATAGTGAGTTGCAGAGATCTCTCATATATATACTAGATTTGTAATATATTCATCTATTGATGGATTTTAAGTTTGGAAAGATGAAAGATGTGTCTACATGATTCTTCATTATTTTCTAAAGAGCTTACATATGTATATGTCCTTATAATTAATTGTGTGGGGTTTCAATGTAAATATGCTATTGTGGGAATCAATTGTGTATGTTAGGGAATGCTGATACCAATAAGAGAGGTAGAGCAGCAACGGGGAACCTATTGAACATTGTGATGTGAAGTGTGAAACAACGTATGGACTGCTCGGTTTACGATAGGCGCTAAAAGACCGACACCCATCCGCAGTCCAAAACCAAATATCAAAAAAAATTTTGAGGGTTATGTCAATTAAGACTATTGGCTGAAAAGTTGACTTGTCTGGAGTATTCTCGTAACAATATTTTGAAAGGTTTTCCGATCAAGTGCCTAAGTAAGTATGTCGGCAACTTGATCAGGCAACCTAATATCGTTAAAACTTATGAGTTTGTTTTGGAAAGCTTCAATACTGCGTAACATTTGATCGCTAAAGACCTGGAGTGTTTCTGGCCTCCTCCAGATGCAATTTGGGACGCAGATATATTGTCCTCATAGACTTGCACTGGGTCGGTTACAGAGAAAATGCTCTCAGTTAGTCTCCAGATCACATATATATCGTCAAATGCATCATTCAATGCAATTAATTCGGCTGCAGTCGACGAGGTTGCAACCGAGTTCTGCCAATGAACAGCCCAATTTAACAAGTCTCCGTTAACGAATATCATGTAACCAGTTGTGGAGCACCCTTTCTCCAGATTATTTATATCAATGGGTGAATCGTCTACGTCGGGTGCATACGACGCATCAACAAAAGCTTTTATGTGTGTTTGGTCAGAGTGGAAGACCAGAGAAAAATCCCTTGTGGTTTTAAGGTATCTAATGATACGACGAACATAATTTTTAATTTCGCTATTGGAGGATGCCTGAAAACGTGACAAGTAATTGATGGCGAAGGCAATATCCGGGTGGGTCAGTCTTGCCACATATAGCAAATTCCCAATCATAGCCCTATATTTGGTGTCATCCAATCCATTTTTTGGTCTATTTATTTTTAGTCCTGTCTCCATAGGTGTGGAAGATGGATTACATTCCGTCATTCCAAATTTCCGGAGAATTTTATCTATATATCTATTCTGTGTTAATATGATTTGTTTCTTAAAAATATCCCTATCTATCTTGAATCCTACAAAAAAGGTTGGATTATTTTCTATTTTTAGTGTGAAATTATTATTAAAGGTATTTATTAAGTCTTGTGTCCACTCGTTATGGTTACTAGCCAACAACATGTCATCCACATAGACTATTAAAAATGCCATTGCACCACTATTATCTTGTTTTATATATAGACACCTATCTATTTTTGATTGGGTGAATCCAGCTTGAATTATTGTTGAATTCAATAGATCGTACCAACTTTTGGAAGACGTTTTCAGTCCATATATAGACTTTATTAATCTTAGGCAATTATTCTCGCGTAGTTGGCATCCCCTAGGGTTTGATATATATATAGGATATTTTATTTGTGAATTAAGAAACGCAGTTTTTATATCAAACTGTGTTATATTTAGATTATATTTATTTGTAATGGACAATATCCACCTTATTAACCAATATTGGATCACTGGGGCATATGTTTCCGTTAGAGAATAGTGAGTGAGATCTTTAAACCCCCTTGCAACCAACCTGGCTTTTGGTATGTGAATGCCTTGGTTGTTAGGTTTTGTGGTGAAACACCACTTTGTGTCCACTAATCTCACATTTCTCTCTCTTGGGACGACTTCCCACACGCCCATATCAGATAGTGACTTCAGCTCGTCATTAATGGCTTGTTGCCACTCTTCCTTAAAAGGATTGTTTTCGACATCCTCCCATTTTTGAGGGATGTGGTCCTCAATATAGTTTTTATATCTAGATTTGAATAAGTTTAATATTACAGGGGTTTCTATTATATTATTATTTTCCTGTATTATTTCATTATTATTATATTTATTATCTATTTGTGTAATATTTCTCGCTTCATCGAATCTGACGTCACAAGTGACATGCGATTTGTCAATTAATGGGTCACTTATACAGTACCCACTATTTGTGTAACCCACGAATATCCCCTTATCAGATCTTTGTGTTAGTTTCGGGTGTTCAACATTGGTTTTATTTCTTTTATTTTTTGTGGCCTGCTGCTGACGGACTTCTATGGGAATGTGTCTAAACGCGAGAGATCCAAAAACTCTCATATTAGATAGATCCGGTTTAGTACCGTAAAACATTTCGTACAGGGTCCTATAATCTTTGTTGGCCCTAGTTGGGCTTCTGTTTATAACATAAACAGCCGTCAAGACAGCTAAAGACCAAAAACTGAAATCCAGATTGGAGTCGAACAGCATGGCCCTTGTCCTTGCCATGATTGTTTGATTCTGCCTTTCAGCCATCGCATTCAACTCTGGTGAATACGGAATGACAGGCTCAAGGTTCACTCTGTTTTCCTCACAAAATGTTTTCATATTCGAATCCAGATACTCTCTAGCTCTGTCACACCTTAAAGTGACTATGGGAATATTTTGTGGCATGATCCACGAATATCAAAACGTACTTTTCACCATATATTCCTGGTGAGATTGTGTCCGATGAAACGAGTTCAAGTTTTCTTTCTGGCTTACTACGAGTTCCATTGTGTCCCAGTCTCCTGGAGTTTGCTTTCACACATGTCTCACACAGGCTGAATTCGTCATCACAAAATGTAATTCCGTTCGGAATACCGCTTGAGACCTTTGTCAAGAATTTTAAATTCTTCCCTGACAGGTGTCCCAATCTCCTATGCCATATCATTTTTTTATCTATTTTTGCTTTCTCTATATTCTCACTTATTCCTTGTTTATTGTTTGTTATATTATTATTATTTATTATATTATCATCATTTGCGCCTACATCCTCATTCCTTTCACCACTATCTTCATTCATTTTGTTATTTTGTGTATTGTTATTATTATATTCGTCATTAGTGTTTATTATATTATTATCATCTAAGTTATTATTATTTGCTTTTTCTTGTGTATCATTATTAATATTCTCTCTGTCCTCTTCCGTTTCCTCCTGACTTTCCTCAACAATTTCCTCTTCTATTTCGTATTCCATCCACTCATCCTGGGAATTTATGTTAGGCATGCATGCCAATTTATTCGATTTATTATTATAAGAACATATCTTATTTAAATCGTCTTCCCTATCTATAATATTGACCATTGATTCCGGTACAATTTCGTACTTTACCATGTACACCCCCCTGATTTTTGGGGCTGAAAAAATCACTTCGTCCGTTCCGCGGACGTATATATGCGCTGCCAAAAAATTTTGGTCTATGCCCAGCGCCCTATTCTCCATTATTTTAATCCCTGACATAAGATCCACGTTTAGGGATGGTACGTAGTGTACGTTCTTTAATCTTATAACTGTCTGGTTTCTCTCTGAATTTTCCACCCTGATAAACATTGTTCCTATATGAGTGGCAATGAGTAAAGTGTCTTGGATGGCACATTCTAACTCGATAGGCTTTTCCAGCATTATAGGGTTAGACAATTTCGACAAATCAGAGATGACGTAGGCCACAGTTCCACCATCTAACATTATTCTCTTAGTAAGAGGAACATAATCAGAATCTGACTCCTGTTTCGTATCTTTAGATGTTATAAGGTTTATCAATTTATTATTTGTGTTATTATTTGGTTCTTGGTCCTTATACCTGATCATCATTGACCATTGCACATCATGTTCTTATTTGTTTTTATTATTGTTATTATTTTGATTATTTCGTCCGTATCTTGTATTTTGTGCAGGACCATCTAACTTGTCTTGAGGTTTTATACCCTCTTTATTTGACGGACATACCTTAGCTATGTGCCCTTTGCCATGGCACTTGAAACATACTAAATTATTCGGATTTGGTAAATTATTTTGATTTTGATTATTATTATATTTTCTATTTTCGTAACTATTATTACTATTCTGAGGCATTTCTAACTTTTGATTATTATTATATGTCATTTTCCCCTGATCTATATTTTGGTTATGATTCTGATTCCTATTTGTGTAATTATATCTATTATAATTCCCACTGTATTGGAATCTTTGATTTCTATTATTATTATTAAAATTACGAAATTTATTATTATTAACGTTCCTAGACTTTTTCTCGTCATATAGTCTATCTGATCTTTCGATCAACATGGCAAGAAGAGTCTCGATCATTTTTTGATCTTGGCTTAATGTATTAAATTCCAGCCTTGTCATGTCATAGTCCATGTTCAAAGATATAAGGAGTTGTTCTATCTCCTCCTGTTTGTCTAAGCTTTTTCCACAGTCCCTTATTTCCTGGGCTGCTCGAGAAAACACATCTAAATAGCTTCTCATGTTACCTTCACTATTAAATTTTAACCTCTGAAAGGCCTGCTTCGCATTAATATATGTAATTTGCGTGCAGCTTTTGTACCTTTCATCTAAAACTTTCAGAATCTGATTTATCGTTTTTAAGTCTTTTACTCTTTCTATTAGCTCATTGTTTAATCCCTGATAAATTAAAGCCTTGCCTTTTTCTTGGTTACGAAAATATGCCATCCTATTAGCCGAACTGGCATTACCAGACTCAGGGTTTAAAAAGTTATTTAGTTCCAATCCCAAAAACAGCACTTCGATTTCAACATCATGCATTACTGGGTACAGTCTCTCTGCATAGAGTGTTGACACCATCGTGGTCCTCCAGGCATCATAATCTCTCCCATCAAATACCTTTTTCGTATTGAATCTCGACATTTTATTATTATATTTCGGGTATTAGGGAGTTTATGTCCTACCTCAGAAACACGAGAACTTAAATCTAAGGGGTAACACAGTCTCAACCGCACGATAATGCACAACACGGTCTCAACCGCTTGATTGGGAATGCAAATTAAAAAATACTATATTATGATTTTCATTAACTAGTCAATATTCTAAATTAATTCTTACGAAATATACTGCCGACAATGAGTTGATCTCTCCGCCATTGTTACTGCTTCTTGAGCGGTCAAATTACTGTGATTTTATTTTTATTAAAAATTTCCTATGTCAAATTAATTAAAGTCCCAAATCTTATTTCAGAGCATCGATGATTCTATCAAACATATCAAAGTTCAGATTAATACACAGTGGGAAAATATTTAACAAATGTGAGAGAGATGATTACTGAAAAGGAAACAATTTATCAATCTACATCAATTGAATCAATCTTTTATTCGATGTGAACAGGAAAAAGTCTGTCACTTGTGTCAATGTTTGAAAATGAGTTTTCTATTGTTGGATTTGATAATTCTCATCCAACAAAGATTTCCTCTTTCTTTCAATTCTCAACCAGCAAGATAAAATTTGAAGGCTATCGATACCACCTTTCAAGTCTCAACTTTGCTTAATATCTGGTTGAGAATTTTCCTGAAATATATTGAAATATAATATTATTTTACTGTAATTTAAATTTTTCAGGTTAATTTTGGGCAAAATAACACGAAATATATATTAATTAACTTAGACTTTTTACTTATCTTTAACTTTTCCTTTCTTTTTTTCGTATTTTTCGAAGTTTTCCTTCTGCTACCTCACTCAAATGACACCAATCTGCGACGATTTTCACTCTGCAACCTTTGAATTTTCGCTCTTCTTTCGCAATTTCAGTCCCTGGAACACAACATGAACAATTGCCAACTGTTTTTGACTGTATGCGCTGGTCTACCGAACCATAGAATCCTTTCGTATCTGATTTGTTTTTTCCAGACTTTTGACTTTGACGTTTTCACAGGCACCCAAGATTTTACCGTTGTTTTCATTAATTTCACTTTCATTTCACTTTTAATTTGTTACTTTACTTTAATTGAACATTTCACTTTTTCAGGATAGTTACTTTAATCACTGAATTGAACTTTTTCTTTACGAATTTTAATTTTTCCTACCACTTTGCGTGGAGGTATCACTTGGCACTAAGCCTTTCACTTTGCGTGAAACACGAACTTTCAAATATTAATAAAATACACAATTATCACATTTCAATTTACCGCACTTATTTCTGTTGCCCGCAACTCTACTAACATATTGAGGTGAGGATTAATTACTTTACACAGAAAAGATAAGTACGGACTTCCATTTTGAAATATGTTTATTTACGACATTAGTACGACTGACGAACGGAGAACATTCTCCGTCGAGCAGTGGCGGGAAGAATATTATGTTGGCGATCAGTGTCGCCACATGTAAAATGAATAAATGTAAAAGTATGTTACATACAGTGTTAGTCAATGTGATGTCCCGTGTTCGTGAGGTAGTGAGGGAATCGTATCCCAACACTTTTTAGTTTCCAGTTTTAACAGTAACATACCTTTTATGGTCACTGAGTACTTTCGATTTTAGACCCATATGCGAATTATTATAATTTGATGAAATTTTAATTTTAATTTTCGATCAACAATATAGAATTGAAACTCATAACAACAAAGCCAATAATCTTCAATTTGTTAGAAGTAAATTCAACGTGGTATGGCAGATAGAATTGTTCATCGAGGGTAATATTATAATTTAAATTTAGTATATATTGATTTCATTAATTATAATTTATTAATTTGTATTCCCTATCACGTGGTTGTGCCAGTGTTATTGCATTATCAAGTGGTTGAGCCCATGTTACCCTTAAATATAAGTTCTCGTGTTCTGAGGTAGGGTTCATCTTCACTTATTCCATTAATCCTATAATTTAAAATAAAAATGTTGAGATTTGACAAAAAGAAAGTATTTGACTGATGTAATTATGACACATTGAGAATCACCATGATCTCCATGCCATATGTAGAAGAATTATACCATATAATACATGATAATGAAACAGAAATATTATTTTTAGGTCTAAATTTAGTTACTTTTCTTAATACAAAAGTGGCGAATGCAAATCCCACAAGTTGCATGACATGCACTCCATTTCCAGATATATAGTTTTTGTTTGCGGTGACTTACTGAATTAGGCCATTCACTGGCAAAGAACAGTTGCAGATTCATCGACTGTAGCCAAACTTATTGCATTGCATGATGCACTAGACAATATCACTGTGGTCTTGAGATTAGTGGAGAGCATATTTTCTGTAACCAAACCTGTGCAGGTGTTTTAGGATAATATCTCAGCATCACGAATTGCATCCAGGGGTGGCCAGAAGTGATCCAGGTTTCTTGTGATCAAGTGTTATGCCTTGCAAGAGGCTTTTCAACAAAAAATCATTGCCTTCAATGATATAAGTTCTTACAAAAGCCCTTGACCAAAGAACACATGAAATACTTATTTCAGAGATACTCCATGTAAGTCAACTTTTCTGATAATTTTTTTATTTAACCCTTCAAAATTTCTGATGTTTTGGGCTTGAACTGTGGACGGATTCCAGTCTTCTAACATCTGTCAAATACCATGCTATTCAAAATTTGTTACAGACACAATTTTTTATATAATATTTTTCATTAGGTTCCCTGTAGCAGCTCTGCCATTCTTACTGGTATTCAGAATTCCATATCATATTTCCACTGATCCAACAATAGTCTATATCCTACGAAAGCAAGTCAAATGAATGTCATACTTTTTGGGACCTACCTCTCAATTAGTTCCTTAATGTCATATAAACATAGAATAAATGAAAAATATACCACACATAAATCGAGGAAAATAATTATTATTTCATGTGATGTAGCATTTATAAAAGATATAGCCAGAAAATTTTTGGACAAAGTAGAAATCTGTTGGGCAATCAATAAACCTGATACAGTATTTAATATAGTTGACACAATTTATAGATGAGAAAATGAAGAAATTAATGATAACAATTAGTGTTACTGAAAAATTAGTTTAGGGTGAGTAACAAACAAAAGAATAGTAGGGTATCTTTATTAATAATATTATAACTAAGAACAGAGTAAATCCAGATTCATTTCAATGATAAATGAGAAAAGCTAGTAGTATTATTATTAGAAAATGATTTAATAAAATCATTTCATTATTTTTTACATCGAATGATCAATAGCTCTGTTTGATAGGACTACACCAACTTACACCAACCTACACTGGGAGGGCGATTGTTTAAGACCGTATATCCCCCTTTGTAATTTTAATACATTTTCTTTTCTGTCTGCATAATAATATATTCTCTCTGGTATTTCAAGGTAGATGTCATCAGTTAATATACCATTTAAAAATGCATTTTTGATGTCCAATTGAAGAATACATCATAATTTATTACAAACTGTTTGTAGTGTACTGAGTGTGCTCATCTTATAGTGACCAGGGCATAGATTTCTTTAAAATCGAAAAAATTTTCAACTTG
>WOFM01000451.1:936970-1022987 GCA_011428145.1 Ericerus pela
ATTGGAGAGAATTACTGCCAGACGTTCTCTTCAGCCCTTGGATCCTACCCCGGTAACTGATATCGACGCTTTTTTGAAAAACGAACTCGAAAATTCCATTCTGTCGATCGTAGAATACACCAGTCAATCGGTAACCTTTTTTTTCCCACCAACTGGATTTGATTGAAGGCTATTTATTGATATTTTTTTCTTTTTTCATTAGTTGGAAGAAGATTTTCATAAAAAAATGGATGAAGAAGTGAAAAAATCGGCTAGAAATCGCAGATTAAAATTTCTGAACTGTTTATATGGTTTATCTGAATTGGATCCTGAAATACCTGTCACTCGTAAAGTATGTAACTTTTAGGCCTATATTGGATGTCGGAAAGCAAAAAACTTATAGTTTGTTTTTCAATTATTAATTTTTTTCATAGGTTTATCCTCTGAAAGAAGTTTATTTCAATTCTGCGAGTCATTTAGATCAGTATCAAATCGCATACGCAGAAAAATTAATGGAATACAATAAAGACGTATTAAGTGGTAAAACGAGAGCTGATCTGCTCTCAAAGTTTCTGTCTGTAATTTCTCCGCAAGATCAGGTTATTAATTATTCGGATAGCAATTATTATTAAATTAAAATTTTAGTTTCATTGAGGATATTTGATAATTCGTAGAAAGTGAACGAACTGTGGAAAATAACGTCCACCATGAGTCAGCTGCCTCCAGTGGGTAAGAGTTCCGTTTTAGAAGCGCGAACTAGCGCGATGATTGTTGACAAGTTGATTCGTCAAGCTCGAATTTATCTGGAGAATCGGTTGGTTGTTTGTGAAAAGAGTTATTCATAGTTTAAGAAATCATGTGATATCGATTGCATTATTTATAGATACAAACAGTTTATGGAGTCCGTCGTATCGAATAACATGCTCAAAGCGTGCAGAGGAGGAGAACCTGGAACGTATTCATTAGTTCGTAGCTTTGTCAAGGCTAGCAATTTATCCGAGTATTTGGGGATGGAGCAGTTGTTTGTTGATGATCTGCCATTTTGGCCTGTTTTCTATTATTGCTTGAGATGTGGTGATTTAGATGCCGCTTTTCATTGCATCAAACAGCTTAGGTGAACATTTAATACTAGAATTTAAAAAGGTTTGTTGGTTGTTCAAATCTTCCATTGACTGCTTCGGAAATCACGTTGTAATGCTTAGAAACGATATGGCGTGCTGATTAACTCTTTTCCTTACATTGTAAATAAGTTGAGCTTTTCTATGAAATTTCAGATTTTAAAAGTTACATCGATAGATTTTTGTTTACTGTAGTACTTTCATTGATCAACATTTTTAGGGATGCATAAAGCGTATATCGAATTTAGTTTCTTATCCCTGTTCAGGAAAGTGTTACTGAAACTTTAACGCCAAGAATATCGAGATCTGTATCTTAAAAATGAACGTCCGTTGAAGATCATTGAACTTCCGGTATCCCAATATCTACTGATAACTTTTTCTTGAACGTTGAATATTTAAATTTTTTTTTTTTTCAATTGTGATTGTTTCAAATGTTTTGGTCTTGCATGTCGCTCGTATTGACCGTGTGAATTTCTTTGGAAAGTAATTTGTAGACGAGTGATTTGAGTAGTTAACACGCCTTTTTTGTTTAAATAATAAAGAAAAATTTAATAGATTTTGAAGATTTTTTGCCTGTTTTTGATTTAGTGTTTTGGGGGGTGGAAGATTTAATTTGGTATTAATTAATTAATTAATACTTTGATAGCTCTGATTTTGGTGATTTGATGAAGATTGTTGGCGAAATGAAGAACACGCCTTCCCGTCGTTTATCTCCGCAAACTGAGAAAAATTTCTTATTGGATTATAAACGGTTGGTTAGAAACACTCCAGACCCGTACAAAAGGTGAAATATTTTCTTCATATTCGTTCCAAGTTTCTATACAGTTGTGATAATAATGTTTATTGTTTTATAGGATTGTCTATTGCGTGATTGGTGGTTGCGATGTTACAGATAAGCATCCCGAAGTTGTTAAAACTGCTGATGACTATTTATGGTTGCGTCTCTGTCAGATCAGAGAGGGTGACGAAAATCCTAGTGATAATGTATCTAATACTGACCGGTTGACTTATTCCCTTTTACAGTCATTAATATCCGAAGAATATGGTAATTTTTATTTTCATTGTTTGTACAAAGTTATTGACGTATTTGTACTTAACTATTTGTGCTGTATTCTCTTTTCAGGTGAATCATATTTCAACGCTTCAGAGCAACCGCATGTGTATTTTCAAATGCTATTTCTCACCGGTCAGTTTGAGGCTGGAATTGAAATTTTATATAGAAGCGCCAAGTTTGCTACCCACTCGGTGCATATCGCCATTGCGATGAACGAATTGGGTCTTTTGGCGTTGTCGGATAATGTTTCTCGACCTGTGGGTGAGTGTCATCTTTAGGGTGCATATATTAGCATTTCTGCTAGATTTTCATCCTGAATTATTTCTACAGTGTCGTCCATCTACGAACAAGATCCTAAACCGTTGAAACGATTAAATTTTTGCACGATGGTTAAAACCTATGCTGGTGCATTACCAGATGCCGACTCGGAAGTTGCTTTGAATTACTTATTCTGTCTTAGGTGACTATTAATATCACCTAAAACCTTCATCCTCAGGTCATTAAATTTGTCGAAAATATCCATTATTTATTAACTTTTCAGAAACGTTTCTTATACAATTACCGACAAAGATCTTCACATGTTCCCACAACTTGTTTATGAATTAGTTTTGAATACTGAACGTTACGATCAAATTCTCGGCTTCCTGGAGCCTGATGGTTGTCGCGTTAAAGGATTGTACGATGAATTTGTGGATTCCAAGGTTGGCTTTCTGCCTTTCGGATTAATTTTAATTTATATATTTGTGGCATCTGTGTTATCTGTATGATTTGTTTAGTTCCGTAGCGAAGACTTGATTTATCATGTTGCCAATCACTTGGAGTCGAAGGGCGATTATTTTAATGCTATTAGATTGTACGAATTGTGTGGAGTAAGTTGTTAATTATTCGTTAATTTCTTGAATCGATCCATTATTACAATATGAGTTTACCTTTGGTAGAATTACGAGAAAGTTATGTTGGTTTGGAGCAGTCAAATGAGCCGTCACCTCACCAATATGAGCTGTCAGTCCGAAGAAATTCGTAATAAACTGAATAGTTATTCCGAATCATTTTTACAACGTACTGACCCTTCTAGAATCATGTTACATGCCGATACAAAGTGCTTGTACGACGCATTTCATTTGTTGTTCACATTTTTCCAGTATTATAACAATAAAGAATATCAGTCGGCTCTTTCGGTGAGTCTTGTTCACGAGCTTCTCTTCGTGCGTCCAAATTATTTTGCTTAATGCATTTTCTCACTGTGTAGATCATTCAGCAATCAAAATTTCTACCATTCACCAATGATGAAGTCGAATTAAAAGTTAACGAATTTAAATTAGCAAATATGTTGGTTATTCAAGTGCTTCCTGATGTGCTGATAGCCGTTATGAATATTCTGCATTCGCAGTACAATTCTCTGAAGTAAGATGAAAATTTTCGAAGCATTTTAAATATATATTTTCTGATAATCTTTATTCGATGTTTGTATTATTTTTAGGCAAGGATATTCCGCGAGACATTCTAATGATTCTATCGATAGAGTGAGTATTTTAACTTCTCATTGTTGGTGAAGATTAAAAAAACATCCATCATTGTATTTGTTTGGTGGGTGATTTTCAGATTATAGCAGGTATTCGTCAAAAAGCCCAAGCGATTACTTCGTTCGTTGGTAGAGTTCCATTCCAGTTCACCAGCGATATTTATTCGAGATTGGTTCAAATGGAGGTTTCAATGCAGTGACCAGATTTTTGTTTCAGGATTTTTTGTTAATGTATGTTTTTAATCTATCGTTGGAGCATAAAATCATTTATATTTTCACCTACCAGATTAATTGAGACTCATCTTATTTCTGATCGTTTAGTGGTATCTTATAAAATCGCGGTATCTGATGTAACTTATCTGTTAAATATACTTTTAAACAAAGTTAAAATAAAAATGTATTTTTCCATTTTGTTTTGATGAAATTTCCGATTTACCAACTACTAAGGATGTATATAAGAAGGGTCTGGAATTCCTCTTAGCAAAGAAAAAAAAATCTCGACTTCTAAAAATTTGTATTTTTGTTAATTTTGTTAATTTTTTTCTGGGGGTGGGGGGATTAGAAGAGTTCACTGAAAATGGGTGGACCTCCCTTATAACGGACCTATCTACGCCCTTGACAACTAGGTACCATCTTTGTATTACAAATGTGAAAGTATTTTTACGAGTTTGGGACTCAGTCATGCTATAACTGCTGAACCATATGATTGGAATTTTTGCCAAAAGAAAGTTCACATGTCAATTACAAAATAATATAATTTAATTAATTTCTTCAGTATTAAGCAAGAGTTCAAAGCCTGTGAGTACAAGAATAGGTGTGTTAATGTGTGCGTGCTGAATTCACGCAATTACTTTCACGTTTTTACACAAACTTTTAAGTCAGACAAGTGTTCTCATTTGTCATAAATGTAAATTGTTTCCAGAGTTAGGCAATTATGAAATTAGTATTTTTGACTGGTCTTTGTATACTTATTTACATGAATGAATTCTATTCCGTCCAATATAAGATGATCCCTGGCTTCAAATACACTTTATATATTATTTTATATACAGCATTAGCAAGATGCCTAGCATTGTTCATGTGGGTGTGTGTATAAGTGTACACGACACCACACAAATACCAATAGCGGTTGGTTGCGTGTACAGCGAGGAGTGTGTGCAGGCTGAGCCCAGTAAACAAGTTTAGCTGCATAGACGAAATATACAGCCGTGAGCACCAAAATATAGTTTGTGGGTTTTACCCCACTGGCCCGCTGGGTGGTCGACGAGTGTGTAATACACACTCGTTCGTCAATGACCACCCGTCGCCACAGTTCATAATGGCGACTATATATCAGTATAAAATAATCGTATTAGCTGGTCGGTTTTTTCATTGATGTTTGTCAGAAATCATTTTTTGTTGCACGGAGTTTAGGTATTTTTGTGAAATGAATTGAGAATTTATACAATTATTTATGTAAATGACTGACAAATTTAAGAATATTTTGCTGAATATTTAAAGGGAATATATCTACCTAAATAATAAAATTAAATAATTTCAGTCAAATATGATAATTTTTGGAATTAATTGCATTTGCTGGGTTTTATGTAATATAAGTATTTGCCTAGGAATTAACTTAAATTTAGATATTATCGATATTGACTGATATCAATTTTGATTTGGTTTTTTTCAAATAAAAAGGTTAATTTGATAAATGAAAGGTAATCAAAAATTAATTACATTTGTGACTAAAATTAATCCGGCAAGTACACGAAATGGAGACATTAAGTCTTTTCGTGGCTTTTTACCTTCTTCGGATTTATGATATTGACTACATTACATATAAATGAAATACTACGGATAAAAAATAATTAGAAACGCTATCACTCAGTGTGGGGCACAGATCTTTTAAAATTAGATCGACAGATCAATAGATCGAAAGATCGCGATCGTAGATCATTAGGTCACTTCAAAAAAATGATATTTTTTGGAGATCTAGATAGCCATTTTTCAGATATTTTAGATCCTTAGATCTTTAAATTAGATCGTTCGTAATAACAAAGGTACTCAGATCAGATAATCAGTTATAAATAATAATGAAAATAAATTAGGTAATAAAAGACTCAAATTTATTGTTCTACTTTTAATTTTCTCATTTTTTAATTCTTATAGGGTGGAAAGAGGTGAGGGGGAGAAAATTGAGAAGCGATCTGAAAAATTAGAAATCGATTTAATTAAATAGATCGCACTTGTTTGATTGATCTATAGATTGCGATATAAATCGCCTAAATTGATCTATCGCCCCACACTGTTATCAATCCCGAACCACTGGACAGATTTGCATGAGATTTTCCAGAAAAAATTGAGTTATTCCGAAGTACAACAATTCAAAACAAAATTTTGGGGAAAAAATGGATCGGTGACAATCCATACAATTACAGCACCATTGTGTTTAAAAAAAAAAAAAACTATATTTATTAAGAACATATCTTTCCATAAGGTTTGTCAGTCTGGTATATATTCAGTCAATGCTTGAACTGAACAAAAAGGAGTAAGAAAGAGTATTGAAAAATATTTCTCTCTCTTTTTTTCACTATCTGACGACTACTGGTTGGTGAGGTAGATATGCTTCTCTCTGTCTCACTCTGTTTCATATTTTTTTCTTCGGGTTTTATTTGGGTCAACAAAAAAGGGGTTAAAACAATTATAAGGCACTACGCAAGTGAAGCTGCAGGTAACTGCATATATGTATAATAATATAGGTAGGTATAAAGATATAGGAATGCGTCTAACTTTTCTGACAAAATTCATAATTTGTCGTGAAATGAAAAACTATCATGGTCCCAGCGCCGACTTTGCCAACTCATACGATTTTAAATATCAGGTTTGAAAACCTGCTGAAAGTGAGAATCTATCCTCAAGGAAAATAATATTCTTATGCTTAAGGTTGGAAAATGAAAGAGAAAATAGAACAGAAATGGATTAATTTTAGTAGAAAACAGAAACAACATTTTGAAAAATCAAAATTGAATTCAGATAAAAAAGAAATTTTTTGTTTTCAACTTGCAAAAAAATTGAAATTTTAGATTTAAATACATTTGCTGGTAATCTATTTTGTAAAATTCACAAATTACAAGTAGGCTACAAACTTTTTTTCTTAGTTTTTCGTGTGAAACGTCTCAAGTTAGCAGTTAGCTAATCGCTGAAAAATAAGAACGGAAATAAAACTAACAGAAACAGCATCATAAATTTTTAGAATCAAAAATTTACAAAAACAAAAAAAAATTTTTTTAGAAAAAAAAAACAAACCAAATTTTTTATGTTTCAATCTCTGCTTCACAGTACCCCCTTTTATGTAGTTGGATTCTTATATAATTCTTGCCTGCTGTTTCCTTAGTTTTATGTAGCCTATCTATGTACATTTTGTGTTTCCTCTTTGGCTTCCTGAGCCCCGCACATTCATATTTCACTCCGCGGATTGCCTGGTAAATACTTTTTTTTAATTCGCTGACAAAAATTTCGTGCGGTATAGTTTAAGTCTGAAGAATAAAGTGGGTCAAGTACTGAAATGCCAATCGAAATATGGTTTGCGCTTGTTGGGGAAAGTATAAAGAATGCTGTGATTGTGCCGTGACGGCACTACTGCGTGAAAAAAGACGAAGACAGGTGCTAATCCTGATGATTTCTGAATACTTGTACGGCAACAAAGAAGAAAAGCCGCGTAAAAAGATTAATCGTTACCATCACTTGAATGTATTCGTCAAACAAAATAGAAGCAGTTTTATGCGTCAAAAAATCGCCAAAAGAAGAATTCGAACCAGCATCACCAAGAATCGAAAGCATTCGAGGAAAAAAAAGAAACGACAGTATCACTCGTTGTTTTAGAATTATTATTGCCCACTATAAAATAATGGTAAAAACATATTTAAAAAAATGTATTTAATTTTTATATTTTTACTGTGCCAAGAATTAAAAATACTTTTGGTAAGATTAATGGCATTTAATGCTGTCCGAATTAATCACCTAATCGCAAAAAATTGGGTTTTCAGGCGTGCGTAAATTTCCGTAGAGGAGTTTCTCTGGCAAACTTCTTTTTTAGGCGAATGTGCAAATGAGCTTCATGGTAGTTTTCGAGGTCACTACCGCGGTGCATTATCTTTTTTAGGCGCATTAATGTTATAAAAATCCATATTTTTTGCCAGAACTTTGATGAATACTGATTTTTATAGTCCAGGAAAATAATGACAAGGGGTGCGGCGAGGGCCTGATCGTACCACCGCGTTCTTGGCAAAAGAAAGTAAAAAAAACTTGCGCAGTAAGCTTTGCAAGAAAAAATAGATTTTCTTTGTTTAAAAATCACCTCTATCACCAACATTCTTCTAATAAAGTAATAAATAGAAAATATTTATATTTTTTGCAAAAAATTACCAATATCCCACAAATACGTTGCATGCGATAGAATACTTATATTGATTAAATATCATATTTTCAAAATGTTTTATGAATGTGTCAAAAATTTTCATTTTTTTGTGAAATAAAAAATTATTCTAAGTTCTAACAAGAACAATTTTAGGAAATAATTCGATGGTTTTCTTTCCTGCAGTGACGAGAATTGTGGATTATATATATATATATATAAAAAAACAAAAGAAAACAAACAAAAAAAAACAATCACTTATACGAGAAAAAAATATCTCCGTTGCAAAACAAAGCATAGGGCAGTTGTCTTCGGTCTAATTATGAAAATATTAGCGAAGATTTTACTGTCCGTCTTCAAATTTTGGGGTACAGCAGCGCGTGGAGGGTGGGCGAAAATGGACCTTTTTCTGAGATCGGGTTGTTTTTAGCTTGGAAGGAGGGGTTTTCTCGATGAAGGCTAGAAAACGAATTTTTCAGGACCATTATCAGAAGGGTAAAAGAGGGAAAATCACACTGAATAGCTAATAAGTTGAGAACAATTTGACTATTCAAAACCAAAATTGGTAGGTCTTATACTTGTGTAAGAAGTACTGCTTGTATCAAATTTCGTGACTATTGAAAGAAAATTGCGACTCTTATTTAGATAATACGAAAAATTAGCACCTCTATCAGCCCCGGAAATAAACCATAATACCAATAGGAACCAAATTTGAAACTTTGTTAGATATACTTCAAGTCAATACATGTACCAAATTTTGTACCTATGGTTTGAAAATTACTCCTTTTAGAGCTATTAATCTGCTAAAACTGCAACGAAATTGCCCCTATTAGACGTACCTTAAAACCTATCCGCATCAAAATTGGTAGGTACTGTTTTCGACCTAAAGCACATATGTATATCAAATTTCAAGTTTATCGATTAAAAATTGTGACCAGTACGCTGATCAATAAAAAATGCATATAAACTGACTTACAGGACAGACTATGCACCCGATCCAGACCATAAACGATTGGGTTCTTTCTTAGATGAATCCGAATATGTGTTTTAAATTTTGAAACCATCCAATGAAAATTACGCCTGTAAATGGACTCAACGCGAAAAGGGGTACATAAAAAAATAAATTTTCAAAAAAAGTGTCAAAATACTCAGAAAATTACGAAACAAAAAACGTACCCACTCCCACCCTTGCGTCTGAATACCCATTATTTGAGGACTTTTTTTCTTTCTTTGGCACCCTCTTCTCTAAAATCCATATTTTTTTCACCAAATTCAGATTTGCCCTCTGCATTTAAAGAAGCTGTATCAACCTATGATGAGGGTTTGGAATGAAATTATAATGGTTATTGATAAAAATGTGAATAAAAAGATGTCAGCCTTATCAAAAGTAAAGATATATTGCAACTGAACAACATACATGAAAACTATACAAACGTACGGGCTGGAAAGGTAATAAACGTATACTCACACACATAAATATCGCCGATAATTCTAACAGTTATAAAAGTCTTTATGACTGGAAGGATGGGCTCCTTAATCTGTATTTTAAAATTCAATCCCACTTTTGGTATATTTATCCACGTTTTTTGTAACATATTATACAACATTTTAATTTTGAAAAAAATTTCTCCTCTTTCACTTCACGATTTTTTGGCTACTATTTAAGATACAAAGCTGAGGTTTGTACTATTAAGAAGAGGAGAAAATTTGCGCGGGTTCTCTAACAAAATTAATTTTTTTATCGTCATTAGTTTTTCACAAATCGGCCATAAAAAACGGCAAATTAATGAGAAATTTGCTTTTTTTAATTTTTCATTTATTTCAAAAACTAATGATGGTAGAAAAAAATTTTCAGCTATGACCTCATATTTTTTAAAAACAAATTCATTTCCACCATCAGATTTCACCTGAAATGAATTAATCACGAGACAACGGTAAAGAAAAATCAAGAACAAACTGGGCTCTCTGCATATTACTTTATATAGGTATATATATACATTTAAATGGGTTTCTGCATATTTCGCCATGTATCGGACATTAAATGTACCCACACGCACATGTATAAGATTTTGTTCATTTAGGATTTGCAACTGGAGCTGGTGGAGAAGGGGCGTAGAACCCTCCTGCTATGCCAAATGCTCTGTTCTCGTACCCTGTGATTCCACTTTGGGGTACATCGTATGACGCTTTTAGTTTCTTTGATAGATATGTTATACTTACATAGCCTATAAGTGATCTACAATGAAAATATATAATTCAGCATAAAAATAATGCTCATAAACTGGGGTCGTGCGAGGGAGGGGTGGGGATGACACTCTTCTTTGGCTGTAAAAATTGAAAGAAGTGATGACATCGTTTTGATTTTTTTTTTTTTTTCAAGTTTTTAAATCATCAAAATATGACTTTTTTGGAATTTTTTTCGTCAAAATTATGATTGTTTCCTGAGCGTGTTGTAAAAATTTATGGATTGCACATACCCAACAGAACATTGTTTCGTACGCTCCCTGTTCATAAAATATGGAACAAAAAAGTTTCTACACATTTTTCCCTATAACTACCGCAAGGGCTAAGTTACAGGGTTGTGAAGTAGGGTTTTTTTATTTTTTTTTATTTTTTAAATCATAATAATTTGCATTATTTTCTTATTGGGAAACTGAAAATAGGGATGTAAGAATTTCCAATAAAATTAGTAGCTAAGTACATTATTGACGTCTTCCATCAGTATGCGCGGTTAATAGCCAACGCCTACCTACTAATACATCTGCAGTTTCATACGCGTACATAGTACCTACACATGATGTCTTCAATAATGGAAATGAATCAGAAAAATAATTTAAAAAATTACAATCAGCAATTTTCTTCGTTTTTTGTATGACTATCAAACGTATTTTACTACTTTCTTTCAAAAGCCTAAATCAAGTACCTATACCGAAATAACTTACTCATTATTCTAAATTCATAAAATACTCGTCAATGAAAATTCAGTTTTTGAAAGAGTAGTTATTCATTTTTGAGTATAATATACACATGTTATGGAGGGCTGATTCGAATAACATTTCTATGATTATCAGACACAGATAGCGTGTTCGGGAATGAAATTACTCCGTTTTGCACGTTACTATATATCTATATATACGAATATATAGATATACATCTTACAGTAATTTTGTTCCCTGAAACACTATCGTTGAAGAACACAACTAGGAGAATCGTCCTTCCATTACATATACAGAGTGACCCAAAAGTCGTGCAACCCAAACATTCAAACGTAAAAATTTGAAAAAAAGAGATAGAGGGCTGAAATTTTTCATTCTTATAGGAGTAGGTTACTCGATTATTTATGCAAAATTTCAGCTGTGTATCTATAATAGTCTAATTTTGAGTAATTTTTGATTTTTAATTTCAATTTTCGTATTTGTGTAAAACAAACTTTAAAAAATTTTAAGTGGCCAAAGTTTTCCAAAAATTCTGAAACTCACCACAATAATGGAGGATGATTACTAAATTAAGCAGTTAAAGTTTCACTTTCTTATCTCAATTTTTTTTTTAAAGAATTTTCCTAGTGATCTGTATGCATAAAAAATGAATCAAAAAATTTTAAACTGTAAAAATTTTCAAAAAATATTGAAACATGGGACAATAATAGGTAAATGGTTACTCAATTATGTGATTATGTAACTTCTTGTACGTACTGAATAAAAAGTTGCATAACTGCTAATTGCAGGTGTTATTGAGAAAAAAACATTGTTGCATACCAAAACAAATTTAAGGAAACTGTTATGACAAAATGTGAAGTACTGCACCAAAGTGCGGATAAATGGGGAGGATGAAATAAAATTTTTGAAATTTAAAAATTTTTTTTATTTGTTTTGAAAATATGGTATAAACGATAGAAAAAGTTCTTAAAAAAACAAGGATGAAGGTACTGAAGTAAAACTTTATCCATTTAATCAGGTAATCATTCTCTATTATTGTACCAAGTTTCAGAATTTTTTGAGAACTTTTACCATTAAAAATTTTTTTAAATTTATTTTTCAAACATGGAAAAATTATAATTAAAAATCAATAATTCCTGAAAGTTATATTATTACAGATACAGAACTGAAACTTTGCATAAATAATTGAGTAACCGACTTCTGTAACTGTGCTAAGATTCAGCCTTGTATCTTTTTTTTCAAAATTTTTACATTTGAAGGTTTGGGTTGTGAGACTTTTAGGTCACGGTATATTCAAAGTTATGCATATTATGGGAGTTTTAATTAGTGTTACGTGGCTATAGACCTAATATCATTTTGCAACACTAACCTGGAAAGTACCTACTTCTTTTGGGCTCCTTTACTGCAAAAAAGTAGGGAATTTCAATATATGAAAAAATACGATTTAGCGCAAGCGCACTTGCAAGTCGACTTACTTGCACAGTTTATGTTTTTATTAAAAAAAATTAAAATTATACCGAATATTATTAATTTATAAACTCAGATGGTTTTCATCACATAGCTATTGAACTTTTTTAACATCTTCAACACAAGCAAGTAGAAAAAATTCTACCTGCTGGTGTTGAAAAGATGGTCAATCGCCTTCTTCACTATAATAACTGAAGGAAGCAATTGGCCAACTCTACAAAAAATCAAGGCCGATATATTGTATTTTTTATGTAAAAGGAGTGAACAAAGAGAAATGGAGATATCTCCATTCTCACTTACTCTCACACAAAAAAATCCGATATTGTAGAAATACAGAAATACCATTTTTTTTGTCAATATGACATTGGCAATGGTAAGGCTGGATGAAGACAAAAGAGTCGAACCAACTCTTTTGTTCTTGATCGCATACCATCCTTGATAAAGAATTATCAAAGACAGTAATGCACCACCCTTACAAACACAAAAAACATATGACGTATATTTGTTATCTCTGCATCAAAGATAAAAAATATGTAAAGACACAGGCACACACAGAAAAGATCAACAGGCTGCATCTCCTGGTGGAATTACAGAACATTCATTTGTACGTTAATTATTGAACAATGTCCTGTCCGATTGATCTCATTTTATTAATTTTCTTATGCTTCTTGTCTTTAATTGTACGTTGTTTTGTGTATCGTACTGCGCTAACACTTTTGGGCAATTTTTACAAAAAATTGTATGTTAAATCGCGTAATTTTAACAAAAATACGTCGATTGATTCCCGGCCATTTTACCGAATCAAGAATTACTTTTGCAAAGTAGTTTCACGTAAGAATTTTGGAGTCTATTCAGCCCAAAATTTGCAAAGATCTCTGGCAGTGTCTGAAAGAGGATTTTACTGGTTGTCAATTTTTTGCAAAGTCAAGAAATCAAAACGTACTTGGTAAGTATAAGTGCATTTAATATTTGTTGTGTACCAAATATTAAAGTGTCGTCTAATTTTGTGTACTTTTCCAACAATAATACCTGATGAGGGACGGATTTCATGCAATATCAGCTAAGTCAATTAGTATGGGATAACTGACCTAGTTGGTAATGGAAACCATCCATCATCTTATTCTTTGTAGATGAAAATTTAATACTTTGTCAACAGAGAATTAATTAGGCATCACGTTATAGGAAGTTTTGGCAATCTTGAATACAAAATTGAGTAAGAAACATCATATTTTTGTGATCCAAAACTCAAAATCTAAATCTTAAATTGATTTTTGGTAATTTTGTAATCAAAATTGCATAAAAAAATGACCTTCTGCACTGAAATTTTGCAAATTTTGGTGCAGAAAAGTGTTGTTAATAACGCAACTCCATTAGTTTGATTCAATTTACGAGTACCGCGACTAAGGGAAAAGTCATTGCACCTGCGGGTCATGCCCAAATTTTAATTTGACATGACCCAGAAAACACTAACAATCGTGAGGATACACCTATGAGTCTTGCACGCTTGGCGTGCGCAAAGGACACATGTCAACTGAAGAAATGTAGGCAGGCATGTGACTGGGCTGAGGCGGTCACTTCATTCCGTTGTCGGACAGTGAGAGAGAAGGTGTGTGTCAACGGTTATATTTTACTGTCTCCAGACGTTAAACACATATTATATATAAGTATAAATGGTTAGTGGTGAGTTACCACTACTATTGTTATAACTCTGTGATTTGCAACACTCAAAGCTAAATCACTTATTTTTCGTACTTGTATTGCAAATAAAATAAATATTTTAAAGGGAATTTCTTTAAACTGTAGTGATTCAAATAAGTACGTAGCGTAGGTATAGGTAGATATACACCAATCTAACCATGGCTTGTGGCAGAATAATCACAAATTTTATGAAGAGAGTGGAATGTTCCCTCGTTTTTTTTTATCATAATTCGAACCGAACTTATCGGAAAACGACGAACTTTAATTCCGCGGTTGAATCGTTTGAAATTACATTAATAAAGATACGGTCGGGGCATCAGTGATGATAAAAATAATATATGGTGATTTGTGATATTTTACTTAGGTAGAAGACATAAGTTTACAAATTTACAATCGAGAAGCAGGTGGTAAGCGGTAAGTAAAAAGTTGAACTCATTAAATAACCTGACAGCATCATACCTATAGGTAGGTAGGTACTTAGATATTACTGGTATATCGTGAATTGAGTATATTTTCTGTGTGTTGAGAGTAAATTAGGTATACGTACCTGTAGGTAGGTACTGAGTCATGTAAAAATTTTTGTTTCGAAATTAGAACATGTTGGAAATAAACATTTATACTGATAGTTTTTTAATTTCAGGGTTTTCTCATAATCTTTCGTCCAGAAACATTTGATATTGGGCGTTATGAAATGAAATTGAGTTTTTTTTTAGAAACAGACATGGAAAAAAGTAGGTCTTTTTTATGTAATTTAATATTGTAATTTTATAAAAAATAATAAGGCATCTTTTTTTTTTAAGCCTGTATAGGTTTATTTAACTCTGTATCATTTTTATTCATTCAGTTACCTGTTAAAAGAGGAGGATCTTATCTTTCATGTAGCTCAAATTGTGCTTAAAAATACCAAAAATTCAATTTTTGGTGAATTTTTGAAAATAATCTAAAATACACGGGTTCTTAAGAAAAAAAAAAAAATAATAAGAAAAGATTGAACACGTACTCATTAATTTCTTCTGAACGCAGTCAACGCTGGCGAACTCTGAGCTTGGACGGTCCCAATCTGAGATCATTTAGTAGTCGATATACTCAGTAGCCCTATTTTACCAATGTTAACCAAACAGGCCATCATTCTAAGACCGTAAAACGGACATAGGATTTCTGAGCATGAGAAGTAGGTCTTTTTTCGTCTGTTTTCAGTTTCTTGGTCCTGTGAATTTAAAGTTATCTAAATATGTTTCTGTGAATTCAGTGAAATCGAGTGAAACGCATGTCCATTTTAAGGCTTTAGGTTTTAGAATTTGTGTGTTAACCTGAATATCCAGTACTCTTTGACTATAGTACCTATAGCACTAGACCAATAAAGAAAGATGATTTCTGGTTGGACATGCCGGCGCTAAATAGGCAGCCAAAGTGTACCTTGTGTTTATGTACGTTATCCTCGTGAATTTAAGGCATGTCTTTATCGGATGTATTCTAAATTGGTGAACTCAAGCAAAAGGTCAAAAATACGCAGACGGTCTAAGGTTGCCAACTTTTTCGCTGGCATGTCTTGACACTAAAAAGTACATTGGTCTTAATGGAGTTTTACTGGTCCAGTACTATATAGTCAAAATCGGTACTAAATGATCCAACGTTCCAATAGTCGTTTAGCTGACGTTATTATCTTATAAATGCAACTTTTGTTTTTCGAAGAAAAGAAAGCAATCTGAAATTTTTTTAACAAAGGATTACACGTTACGTCCCCCCTTTTTTGCGATTTTGTGTTCGAATAATTATGAGTAAGCCTCGTAGCTTAACATGCGGTGTGTTGTGTTTCAGACATAATTGCAGTTTACCATTGAACCACATTTTATTTGACGATAGAAGGTACCTACCTGGAGCCTATCGTAGGTAGATATTTCAAAACAAAATAATAATGATTGTCAGCATCATTTTGATACTGATCGGTGTACTCTTAATCCACATATACCTGCGTTCGTGTTATCAATACTTCAAAATTCGCCATATTCCATACCTGAAACCAAAATATTTGTTCGGAAGTGCCGACGAATTATGTTTGGGAAAGAAGTCCATGATTGAATTTTTGTGCAGCATTTACGAAAAACTTGGGCATAATGGGATAGGCCTACTCGGCCTGTTCATGTTTTTGAAGCCCACTCTCTACGTGGGTAATATCGAGTGGATAAAAGACATATTGGTTAAAGACTTCGCCTCCTTCCACGATCGTGGCCTTAAATTCGATACGGATACCGAACCTCTAACCAGGCATATATTCCATCTGGAAGGCGATCAATGGAAATACATGCGAAAGAAGGTTATGCCTATGTTCATTCCGAATGGCATCTCCATTTTGCTTCCTCGACTGATGGAAAGTGGTGTCAAGTTGAGAAGTTATGTGGACGAGATTTCACGCCGGACTGATGATTTGGATTTGAAAGACATAATGAGCAGATATGCGGTTGACACGATAGGAAATTGTGCTTTTGGCGTCGACAGCGGAGCACTGACTTCGGGGAGCACGAAATTCTACTTGATGAGCAAGAAAATTTTCGAGCCTCGTGTCCGAACACTTTTGAAACTTATTCTTCCGAAGATACCGAACTTTATTGTCGAGTATTTCGATATTAAAATGATCGAGTCGAAGATTTCTGATTATTTTTGCGACATTATGGCTGAGGAAATGGACAAACGTCGTCGGGGCAAAGAGAGGCAAAATGATTTTCTGGATTTTATGTTGGATTTGCAGAAAAATAGCACTGACGCTGGTAAATTTTTGGATTTCAGTTTATTATAATTAACTCATTTTATGAAAATAGTTCAGCCAGAAATTTTATCTGTAGTTGTAGTTGTTTGGTCTTTAAGCCTATACAGCAACCCTCGGCAAAAGTTGGCATTTTGTATCCAGGGTGTTTGCGGAGCGGATATCAAAACTTCTGGTGCTGGTAGAATAGGTTGAGTACCTACCTGTTAGAGTAGTTACATACTCAACTATAGCTTTCTATAAAGTTCAAAATAATGGAGAACAATGATCAGAAAAATAATTTGCTATTTTTTGCCCTTCTAAATGAAATAACTCAAAAATTAATCGAGGTAAAAATAAAAAGTACGAAGTCTTTATGAATGAACGAACTTTTTCCAACATTTTCCATACATAATACTGTAGTCATTGCATTACTTTTTTCTGGTTACACATTGGAAAGACCAATTAGAATAACGAAACTTTTAAGACGAATTTGAAAGCAAAGTTGTAAATGGGTATATAACTACTTTAACACGTATGTATTCAACCAACTTTACCATCATTAGGAGATTTGACAACCACTTCGACTCCCTGTATATCAGTGGTCATGTTTGTAGAGCTAGGGTATCTGAAAGTTAAACAGCATAACTTTTTAGATCGATTTTTGGGGTCTAAAAAAACAAATAAAGTTTGTACCACTCTAATTCAAATTTCTATTGTAGAATGAGGAAAATGCCTAGAAATTTAATTATTTAGACATTTAACAGCACAGTGTTACTCTAATTTTTGCTGAGAAGCTCTCAAGTTCGTATCGCTTATCCTTTTCGTGTAACAATTATAAATGCAAAAAATGAGAATTTTCCTTATTTTGAAAAAATTGAGGTAACTGAGACAAGCCTCTGGAACAAAGAATATCTTAATGTAGTGACAGAACTAAGGAAAAACGCCTATATGCAAAATGATTGAGAATGCCCATTTTAATTATATAATGAAAGATTTGATAATGTTTTATGATGCTATGAAGGGGCAAAAAGTCCAGGTGTGTTAGTTTATTGAGTACATATCCGTTAGATTTGCCAAGGCCTACATGGGGCATTTAAGACTCATAAAAATCATAAAAAATATTAAAAATAACCAGAAAAATGTAATTTTAATATTTGTAAGCTTCAATAAGAAATTAGGATATTCTTTGCCATCTGCAAAAAATGTTTTACCAATTTCTTAACCAACGAAGTGCTTGTTATTATGGTCGGCATTGCCCCAAATTTGTATTTAACATGCATGCTTACCTTGAAAATGAATGAGGTATGATTATTTAGGTAATTGCTTCACACGATCAATGAAGAATCATAATTCATAATTTTATAATTTTGAAATATTATCATCTTGTCATATCCTCAATGGAAAAAGACAGAAAATTTTCGTTTTTGTGTTACTGCTCAAAAATAATAAAACCATCGCAAAAATTTTTTTGCGATGGCACATTTAAACAGTGCGGCACACATGGGAAATATAAAAATGTGATACTGCAATGGCCAGTTCTGTTAATAATGGGTAGTTGCAATTATCCTATATCAGTCTTTATTAAGCCTATCAAGCCGGTTTTAATGGTCTTCGCCTTAGGGCACCATAAATTTCGGTGTACTTATGTTAATTAATTCACTTTTAAAATTCACAGATGAAATGCTACTAACCGATGAACTCATTATGGCACACTGCTTCATGTTTTTTATCGCCGGCTATGAGAATGCTACCAGCGTGACAAGTATTGCTCTGTTTGAGTTGGCTCGACATCCGGATTTTCAAGAGAAATTATTCGATGAAATTCGTTATCGATATCGATCTACTAACGACTTATTGAATATTTCCTATAAAGAGTTGCACGATTTGGTCTACTTGGATATGGTGGTATCTGGTAGGAGATGAAATAAATATTACAAAATAAAACTTTTTTTATCTTATGGTAGGTAAATGAGAGGGTAGGTGAATAATTCTTGTACTTGAGAATGATAATTTCGTTGGGTCCATTTTTTATGATTGAAATTTAGCAGAGGCTGAGTCAATTTTTGCGTCGATATGCAGTATAAATTACACCTATAGTTGAAATAAAAATTTAAATGAAATAAAACTGAGAAGATAAAAGAAAATAAGTGAAACAGGATACCAGAAATTATTGTTACAGGGCAAAAAAATGAATTTTCTTGTAATTTTTAATTAGCTATTTCGTATTCAAACATTGGATTGAATGTGTGTAAGTGTGATATAAATGGGTACACTTGTGTGTGTAAAGTGCCTACAGCTTTTATTTACTTTGGTGTGGTGTGGTAAGGGGAAGCAATGGTGGCTGAAGACAGGCAAGTTAGGTACCTAGGTTATAGATAGTAGAGATATCTGTGGTTTCACCTCATGGATAGACCATAGTTATTCTTGTGATAATCACGATGATGAATTACCTGAATCTGTTGTATCGTCAAACATTAATTAGCCAGAATTTTAAAATCTTTCAAAACTATTCGACAATTGATAATATCGATCATTTTTCCAGCTAAGTTGGTTTAATTTAAAAATGCCATAAAATGGTAAAACTTTCTAAAAATTGCTGGCTACCAAATCAATCAAGTGTACTCCCCATAATGCAAAGTACGTAGGTAAGTACTTACTAAATATTTCAAGTAAGCAGGCTGGTAAAGTACCTATCTTGAAAATTTTTGAAGTTTAGAAGCTGCTAAACAGTAAACTATTTTTTTTGTGGCGGTTTTAGTTTTACCTGTGTTTTAAAGGGTGCTGAGAGCTTCACCTTAAGTTGGGGAAGGGGTCCACATGTTATTTTCTACCTCTTCTGACGCCCCCCAGCCACAATCTATTTTAGTCGTCAATATTTTATATTTCGGCTACGGGAGAGTTCAGACCACCAATGGCACCCCTATTAGAATTAATGAGTAACTGCTGATAGTGGTGGATCCGGGATTTTCTGAAGGAGCTGGTCAAATGGTTATTATAATTTTTTGCCTTCCTAATAGTTATTGGCTTTACACATCCCCTAAATTATTACCATAACATGTACCCATAGACCATTGAGTTTTGTTTTGGAAAAGGAGAACCTTGATCAATTGTGGCTCCCCTTGCATCCGTTTCTGCCTACTGATGAATTGTTTTCAAATTCAGATAAAGCATACCTATAACTATATTGTTACTGAAATATCAGGAACCTTATATTTTAAAAAGGGAGTAATTTTTTCTGAAAAGCAAAAAATCTTGCAATGACTGGTCGCATTTTATCGACAGCTTGTTAATTCAGAGAATGTGGTCAAACCAAAATTATTTCTATAAATTTTCAATTTCATATAGTATCATTATTTCAAGCTTTGAATAAATTTGGGTTTAGCAAGTACTTAACGAGAACGTAAGGGTAATTAATGTGTCCATTTGCAATAAAAAAAAGTAAATACTTACATAACAAAAATAAATAAATAAAAAAGAAGAAAAAATAAAAGAAAAAAGAAAGACAGAATTAAAAAAACTTTTAATATCCAAGTTAAAATTTTTGACTATATATTCTTAGGTATGGACTGCTGTAGCTAACAAAATCATATCTTTCAAATTACTTTTGTACATTTGTATCTACTGACCAATCAAATAATTAAAAGCAACCTCTTCAATATAAATAAGTTTATTTCATAGATGCAATGATTTAATTACCGAGATAGTACTGGAAGTTTCACACTTCAAGCCCTATAAATTTGATAAAATCCAAATGCATGAAAGTAGTTTCAAAAGATGTTTGAAACTTTGGACCTAATAACGGGGAGTTTTTTATGTAATCTTATTAGCTGGAGTAAGTTGTAACATATACCTAACCAAAGTTTAAAATGTATTAAAAAATTAGAAAATAATATTTTTAATATTTCAATCATACAGAAATTTGAAGAATTTTGTGAATGATGGAACTATATTTATATTGTGTACACACGTATACAAAGTTTCAGATAGATTGAATCTTGGGAAGTAGATGAAAAATTTATTTTTCTCAACTCATACACCAAAAAAAGGTTATTATTGAATCGATTTTGATTAGCCAAATACGAGATTTCCAAAGCAGTTTGGAACATTGAAAATGGTTTTCATTTCTTCACTAAGTGTAGAAACAGGGTAAAAATGTGTTTTTTCTCAACTGTTTGTTGTTTATTTCTTCACATCACCGTTTACATCTATGCAAGTTGAAAAATGTCATAATGAAAAGGGGCCATTTCACATGGTGATGCTTGCACAAACAACCAAGTTCGCTTCTCCATAATACTCAATTATACCTAAAATTCTATCCATGAATGTAGTTTACCTGTTCAGTCGAATGAATAATAACCTCTTTTTCAAGGAATCCACCAAAAGGGATTATTATTTATTCGATATAACAGGTAAACTACATTTATGAATAGAATTTTAGATATAATTAAATATATCGAGAAGTGAACTTGGTTGTTTGTGTAAGCATCACCGTGTGAAATGGCCCTTTTTCATTGAGATATTTTGCAACTTGCGTTTGTGTAAACAGTGCTGCGAAGAAACAAAGAAGAAACAATTGAGAAAAAACACATTTCTGCACTGTTTCTACACCTGGTGAAGAAATGAAAACCATTTTCATGGTTCCGAACTGCTTTGGAAATCACGTATTTTGCTAATCAAAATCGATTTAATAATAACTTCTTTTTGGTGTATGAGTTGAGAAAAATACTATTAAGATTTGATTCGAACAGACGAGTAGATTACAGCAAGCTAATAAAATTGTGGTAAAAAGAGCTTAGGCCTCCATTAACTACGAAGCAAAAACGTAAGGTGAGAAACTGAAGAAGAGAAAAATCGTGGTTTAACGGAAAAAATTAGTTTTTGAAGTTCACAATTTTTAGATGAAGGAGAAAATAGATATCGTAGAGAACTTGGACGATAATAAATTTCTTGATAATATGAAAAGTAAGCGTGAAGAATACCAGAATATCGTTTAATATGAGCCTATTGTATGGGTAGGTAGTGATTTTAATGATTTTAAGGGCTTGAGGAAAATGAGCTTTTTTACATTGTTGAAAGCTTCGATTATAAAAAAAAGTCAGAAAATTCGAATGTTATCGCTGAAAATTCTTATGATGCAATGGTCGAAGGCTGCAACCTGAAATTTTCGTGCTAATGGTTTTTGGTAAAATTCGCAGAAATAATCAGACTATATCCACCAGCCTCTGCACTCATCAGGGAGTGTGCCCAGGATTACGTGTTGTCTGGCACAAATATAACCTTAAATAAAGGACTGCAATTGGTAATCCCAGTGTGCGGATTACATCGGGATCCTCAGTATTTTCCATATCCGAACACGTTCAATCCGGAAAACTTTAGTGCAGAAGCCATAGCCGCAAGAAGTCGATACGCATACATACCATTCGGTGAAGGGTTGCGATCGTGCATAGGTTGGTGACTATAGGGTTACACAGCCTGTTCAGTGTAATTATATTTGTTTGCAATCGATGTTTCGTCGTTGCTACGAAATCATCGTGTTTTTTTTTCTTCTCCTTCTCAGGTCGCAGATTTGGAATAACAAAGGTGAAAATAGCGTTACTTGTGCTCGTCGGTGCTTACAAATTTCACCCGTCCGCAAAAATGATTTTACCATTGCAATTTGAAAAGAAAACCTTCATTACAAACCTCAAAGGTGGTGGCTGGGTCCGCGTTGAGAAACGAAAAGACTAATGAGTGGTAAATTTTTCGGATTGAATGATGTCTCCAAAATAGCCTAATGAATAATTTATGAAATATGCAAATTAAAATGTTACAACTTAGAACCTGTATTCCGATGTAGAATGTAGTTATAGTGTATGAATTTAAGATTATACCTAAAGGCTATCGTACGATTTCTTGCTTATGCGAAAATGAAAATTAAAAAAATTCTTCAAAAAATAATTAAAATCATCCAAGTAGATGAAATGTTGTCTACAAAAAAAACAAAAAAACAATTAATTTGTTTTACTGTGGCATGCGTCAGTGAAACCTATAGTACCCAAATCTTTAATAGTATTGCTTATGCTTTGTATTTTAAAAATTTTTACTGATTGCGGAAAGCCTAGGTATCTAAAACGTAAAGACGAAGTTCAGTTGTCACTTGGCACTCGAAACTATTTCACATTGTATTATAGATAACAAGCTGAAGTACCCGTCTATCAGACGGGTTAGACAATAATACCACAAAATATCACCAAATATCTGACTTATTTTTTAAGTTCTTAATTGAGTAAGAAACCATTCTGTAATTCAAGAAAATTTCAGTTTTTTAACCGTATTATTTCTTCAAAAGATATGCCCTTAAAAATATACTTGCGGATGTATTTGTACTTTATTGTCAATAGTGATAATTTTTATGAATTGATTGTACTTCTTGGTTTTAAAACTTGGAAATAGTCTTGAAAAAAGACTAAAAGCAGAGGTTAAATGAAGCACCTATATTTAATAGTTTTCGTCATATGACATAATTGGGTGTATATACTGAAATATTTCATCTAATGATTACAAAATTTGAAGGCCATGGATCACTATTGTCATTCAATAAAAATAATAATAGACAACAGTGACATACCGAAGGCATCTTTTGGGAGGGAGAAAATCAAAAATTTCCAGCTGAACAGGTTAAAATTCTAAAATGAAAATTTTCAAGTTTTCCTTTATTAATATTTTTATTCCCAAATCTTCTGGTATAGAAATTTTTGCTTTTGTTTTGGCTATAAAATTTTTAATTTTGAACTAATAGCTATGAAATTTAAAACAGATATTTATTATGATATATTATAACTTGCTATAAATTTTGGTGCGAATTGGTTGTACGGTAATTCCGATAAAGCTATTTTCGTTTTTGTATTGGCTACAAAATTTTGAATTTTTGGCCAACAGCTATGAAATTTGAAACAAATATTCGTTATGATTTATTATAACTTGATATAAATTTTGGTGCAGATTAGTCGTACAGTACTTCCGGCATGGCTATTTTTGTTTTTATTTTGACTATAAAATGCTCAATTTGGAATCAATAGCCATAAAATTCGGAAAAATTATTTATCATTATTTATTGTAGTATGCTACCAATTTTGGCGTGGATTGGCTAGATGTTAGTTCCAGTACCACTTTTTTTTTATATTGGTCACAAAATGCGCAATTTTGGAACAATATGTACAAAATTTGAAACAAATATTCATTGCATTTTATTGTAGCATACTGCTTATTTTGGTATGCATGATGGGTTGGTACTTCCTGTACCGCTATTTTTGTTTTTATATTAGTCATAAAATGTGGAAATTTGGAACAATATGTCTGAAATTTGAAACAAATATCCATTATAATTTATTCTAGCATACTATCCATTTTATGTGGATTGACTTGATGGTACTTCCAATAAAAAACATTTCTTTTTGTTTTTAGTCTGGCTATAAAATGCTTAATTTTGAACAAATCTTTATTGTAACTGATTGTAACATTCTATCAGTTTTCGTGTAGATCAACAGGATAGTATCTCCTTCAACTAAATTTTTTTTTTTAATGGTTTCAAACTGTAATTTTGAAATTCAGAACAAATATTTTTAAGTAGGATTTCTATTGAAAATCCTCTTATTATGCTTAGTGCGGTATTAGCCCCGAGGGTTGGGGTGAGTAAGTTTTTTGTTTCATGACATCAGGAAAATTTTGGCACCAATAACTCAAATTCACATATATATATATATATATATATATATCAATTTCTTGTCCTCACGGTACAGGTTGCAATTTTTGTCCCATAATAATGAAATTTGGTATGAACATCTTTACTGAGCAAAGGAACTGACCTACCGATTTTAGTATGGATTGGCCAGATGGTACTTCCGGTACCACCATTTTTGTTTTTATTTTGCTATAAAATGATCAATTTTGCAATAATAGCCACAAAATTTGCAATAAATATTTATTTTGATTCATTGTAGTACACTTCCAATTTTGGTGGCAATCAGCTGGGATACTTCCAGTACACAATTTTTGTTTTTATATTGCTTATAAAATGCAGAATTTTGAAATCATATGTGTGAAATTTGAAATAATAGCTATTCATTTTAATTTATTTTAGCATGCTACCAATTTTGGTGCTGATTGACTTTAAGGTACTTCCAGTAAAGCTTTTTTCTCTCTTTTTTCTAATTTGTATGAACTTTCCTTTTTTACAAAAATTATTACATCAAAGGTGAGTTAATGTTTATAATTTCTAACTTTGATTAGGTATTGTACACAATTACCAATGAAAATCGGTCAGTGTATAAAATAAGTCGAAAATGTTTAATTGGTAAGAGGTTAACTGCGGTGAATTACTTTTTTTAAATAAAAAATTGCATTTATCCTATGCTTTTAAATACGATGGGAGGATACAGGTGAGACAAGTCATTTAAAAAAATAAAAATGCCATTCACCCTATGCCTTCACGTACGGTGGGAGATATTTTTCATACCTAAAGCAAAAAATAATAAATACTTTTTTTTTTTTTTTTTCAATAATCCACCTTACCTAACTTTCCATCATACCTAAAGGCATAAGATATTCAGTCTAAAGATGTGACGAATGAAGGTAGGAAACAGATCATTATGATTAGGTAGTTTCATTTTTTCCCATATTCAGTGCATTAACCAACGAATGTCGGACATTGTGAAGAATGACTGTTGTCATTCTACGTATTCCTACTTATTTTCCAATAATTAAGTATAATGTCTAAAATGAGAATCTAAACAATGACTGTACCCTTGATATTTCTGGGTTATCGAGAAAAATTGAAAAACTAAATATAGTCACACGTTGTAGTTCCCCCTGGTGGAAGCACGCGGTATGGGGTTGAAGCATTTTTTTTGCTTATTGAAGAGCTCATCTCAAATCATTTCATTCTCTAATTTGTATTAAGTCTATTTAAAACTCTTAAATTTTTGAGCTAAGTGAAACAAATAGAAATTTTTCATTGAAATTTAACGTTAACTTCATTCTATACCTACCTTGAATTGAAGAAAATTTTTTGGTAATGTGAGAATGATAGCAAATTATATTATACGTTAGCATATTATTCTCACATATTATTTGTTGTGGTAACACTGACTCGATACTTTTTGTAATCTGTGATTTTATATTTGAAACGCAACTGTGATGTTATATTTTTGTGTACCTCTTGTCGCTCATCAAACGTTGATGAATTAACGTCTCCTCCATCTTATGTGGAAATAAATTTTTGTGAAAGTGAATATTTGGTGTTCTTATTTATGTGTTTGTAAAGTGTGTGTCTAGTCTTCATTCGATGTCTACGATCAGTTAAAGTCTTTCGTCGGTAATTTCACATAATTTGGTCCGTTGATAATTCGTATTTTTTCACAGGTAAAAATTTCATTTATCAAGAAAAAAAATGCAAATTCACCTGTTTAGCTAAGTTCTCAAGTTTTCCGTTCACTGAATATGAAAAAAACTAGTGGTCAGTATCAGTGGCTGAAGCTGATTACAATTAATGTGATAATATTTTCATATTATTTGACTTTAAATGACAGTGGGATAATTCTCGGCTACTATTTCAATATATGTATTGATAAAATGTCGATATTTTGATATTTCATGGGAAATCTATGGAAAATCTACTGTGTAACTGTAACTAAAATGGTATCTTATTTCCATCAGTTCTGAGGTAAACATAGGATTAATGTAAAATTGAAGTTTCATTTATCTGTAAGAATAAGAAAAATTCATAAAATGATCAATATTAAATAGATTTTAATAATTATCAGGTGAATGGTGTATAATCAGTGAATGGGTTATACTTTTGCCAATAAATTATTTCAAGTTAGGTACTTATAGGAAAGTCGATTCACCAACCGATTTTCCTTTAATTTATAGTGAAATAATTCATCGGTGAATTGAGTAGAATCCGTCGATAGATTCTATTCTACTTGATTCATTGATTGACTTTCCTTCAATTTAATGATATAATTCATCGGCGAATCAAGAATGCATTTATGGATGAATTTATTTGCAAAATTCGTTGGCGTTATATTTACGAAGATAAATTAAGTTAATTACCGTACCAAATTTGTAGTAGAAACATAGAAAATCTCTGGATACTGCAAAGATTGATAACACAATAAACATATTATTTAAATGAATATAAAGATGAATACTTACAATTTTGTAATTTGAAAACATTATCAAAAAAACAACTAGGTACACTCTAAAATCATGAATATTAAAAATAATTCAAATCACTATTCACTCATTCTCATTCACTGATAAACCTTAGAAAAATTCCAGTAAATATTTTAGCTACTTAATATATTGATAAAAATTTGATTTCGATGTTAAATGGGAAATACATGTAAATAAATATCGATCTGGTTTATAAAAATTCGATATATAAAAAAATCTATATTTTTCGATGTTAAATGGAAAATGCATGTAAACCAATATCGATATTTTATCGATATGTGAGAAAAAATTATAGAGGATGAGGATCGGAGATGAAACAAGAAAAGAAGATTTAAGCGAAGTTCCGTCCAAGAAGCGAGTGTATTTCAAAGAAGATACATAATTTAAGCAAAGTACATTTATGAGAGAGAAACAAATGTTAACGGAAATGAACGAATGAGCGGCAGAAGTGGTAGAGCAGTGTAGCCGCGAATAGATATAAATAAATTATGTATTTTATGTAATTGTGTGTTCGTATGAGTGAGAGGGGAGAAGGATTGGTGGTCTCAACAAAAATAGGAAAATAAAGAAACGTCGAATTCGAAAACAGATCCCATATAGAAAATAAAAATGTTATCACATTAAAAAGAAAAAGAAAAAAGAATAATTATTGGTTCATCCAGATATCATAATAATATAAAAGTGTGTCTGAATCCTAAGCTTTACATTTTATTTATAAACAATCAGGTAGTAACATATTACTAAGAAAAGATAAAAATAAATGTTAAACATCCTTTTTTAAGAAAATTTTTGTCATCAAGTGAATTTATTTAATTCTTCTGACTGATTAAAAAATAATAGGCCTTCTTAGTAAAACTGTAAAAAAACAAAAAAAAAACACTATAGTAAAAAAATATCAGTGTTTTAAAGATTGTTTCTAGATTTTCGGATCCACCGAAAGTGATAAAATTATTTTTGTAATTATGCCGATATCGAATTTAATTTATAGCGTTTTATTTATCTCCCACGATCTGAATAATTCAGTCCGGTTTCTGAAACACGTTGGAATCGTAAGGTTGTGTAATAATTCGTTGTACGTTTTGTAAAGATAATAATATTATGAGAGTATTTTTCAGAATTAGTTATCTTCCTTCGTTCGGTGATTACAATTTTGTTTTCTTGTGTTGCATTTGCGTGGATCTTTTAATTTTCATTCATATTTTACTTAGTTTTTTCTTTATTTTTTATCATTAGGGTAAATTAAAGAAGGTAAATTTCTCTGATAATAATTTTTTTAATGTTTTAATTTAATTTTATTCCTAAATTGGGCTTTGTTTAAACTAGATATAGCTATCTACCTAACCATTAAAATTTCGTCCAAATTATTTGCTTTTTTTTTTCAACCGAACGTGAATAGGTGTGTGACTTTGGTTGCGCAATAAAAGAAAGGTTATGAGTAGGGCCGAACAGAAGAAAATGCGGACTCGAGGGAGAAAAAATTTATGGGCTCCCGCAAAAATTGAAAATTGCATCTATGTGTAGATGTAGTGTCAAGAATGTATCTTTGGAGGGGGTTTTATATCGCTGGGAAAGCTGATTTCGCGAGCGGAGCGAGCATGTTAAGAGTTTTTCAGTAAATTTTTCACGAAAATCTATTTATTTTTCTCTTCTTTTTGAGATTGCCGGGCCCCTAAAAATCCCGTGCCGGGGGAATTTCCCCTGCACCCCTCGTCAGACGTGGTTATGAGGGCAGAACCCTTTTATAAACTTTTCGGTTGTTGTCGTTGTTGTTGTTTTTTTATAATAAGCTTTTATTCTACTCGCTACTACAATTTTAAAATATAGGTACCAATACTGCAGCCAACCTTCCGTAACAAAATAATATTTATTTTGCATAAAGCTAAAGCCAAAAAAACATAAATAAAAGCTAGTCTTTTAAAAATGTGTTTTTAACGTAAACTTTGTGTCGTTGTTTTTCAAGGTTTAAAAATTTGTTCTACAGTTCGGTGCAAAAGTTTCAGGAAATATAATCAGTTTATTTAGCTTCTATTAATATGTGACCCTTTTTGGAAGAAGTGAGGAGTTTAAGACCATGAAAACTGTATCTATATAAATTAATATTCTCAAGGTTCGAGAGAGAAAATGATAAGTAATTTAAAATGGCAGGGGCTAAACGAGAATTACGATTGTCAGATTTTAACTCTTACAATATTGTAACTTGAGTTTGTATGTGTTACATGACGTGTAAGTGTGTGGTTGTATGAGAGCATAACGCACATGCTTACAACCAGTCTGTTAATCTTTATGTTTACACATCAGTCCTTTATGAGCATAGTCCCAGCGGAACTCAAATGTTTTTTTTTAATACGGTATGACATATATGTATATACTGCCTGAATTTTAGGTTCAAGGTTTTGAGAAAACTACAAAAGAAATAGAGCTGAAATTTTCAAGAAAGGTAGTCCTCATGTAGGATCAAGTCTGAAAGAGGTTTGCTGCCTATTAGCCCGGTAGTTTTTGAGAAACTGGAAATAAAAATTCTTAAAAAAGTTGTTTCTTTCCTAGATTTAGATGAAAGTAAAAAAGGAATTAGACTAAAATTTTTACGATAGATTTTTCTTGTTATGTTTGTGAAAGTCTGATAGGAGTTTCGTGCTTATTCGTTCAGTAGTTTTTGAGAAAACTGGGAAAAAATAAATCGTTAAAGAAAATTTTTGGTTTATTGTTTTGAGACAACTACAAAAGGCATTAGCTTAAAGCTGAAATTTTCACGACATGTAGTATTTAAATAGGATCGAGTTTGAAAGAAATTTGGTACCTATTGGTCCAGTAATTTTTGAGCAAAGTGAAGGGTAAAAAATACTTTTGAAATTGTTTTTCCAGAATTTTGAAGAAAATACAACAGTGATAATGTTGATTTCTCTTATGTTAGTGCAAGTTTGATAGAAGTTGAAGTATCTATATATTTTTTTTATTTACGGTGCAAGGGGTTACAAGCGTCTTTTTTGCATTGCATTAATGTAGGTTTTATTTATTTTTTATTTTTTAATTGTTTTTTTAATGTTGTTAACGAAAGTGGAAAACTGTGTTTTTAAGTAATATCACTACGATGGAGTTTTTTTTTTTTTTTTTGAATTTATTTGAGCACCTACGAGTTTCTTAGCTACGAAAATTGTATTTTGAATCATAAATCATTCAAACAAAGGGCCACTTTTATTAATACTTGGTTCTGAAATGCAGTCCGGCCAAATAGCCTCGACACTCTTTAAATAATTATTATTTCTTTGATTGGGAAAATTGGTTGATCAGATGAAAAATAAATGACACGAGTCTCAAAAAATTAAAAAAAGAAAAAAGCATCGGCTATTTTTTTTATCATTTCTACCGCAGTTTCTGTCAACGACTTAATTAAGTTGTTGGAAGGTAAACCGGATTTTTTAATAACATGTTTACAGAGAAAAGTATTAAAAACTCCCAAAATAAATTTTTGGTCATTCCGCTCGCCGAATTGATTTTTGTAATATTATAAAACACGTGCCGTCGGTAAATTCTGAATTTGGTACCGAATACAAATGCAGCTTTTGATATTTTGGAGGATCCATTTGCAAAACATTATACTTTCCACCCAGTCATCTACTATTAGCAGGGGATAAAAAGCATCTTATTGTTTTTTTAATTTTTAATTTTTAATTTTTAATTTTTAATTTTTTTAGCTTCATAGATTCGCATTTAGACGCGAACTAATTACAGTGTATTAAGGATTGTTTTTCAGCATAATTATGTATCGTTTTATATTGACAGTTCATATATTAGATGTAAACAAACGAAATTTGGTGTGAGCTTCTATAGTACTGATACATCGACTATTCTTTTCACTCCAGAGGAGGAAGGTTTAAATCTCGATAAAATTTCTTGTAATAAATCTTTTTTCTCAAATTTAAAAAAAAAATTAAAACTGAGTACGAAGAGAATTTCATGCCGAAGATGAGGGGAGGTGAACCGCCGAAGACGGAGATTTATAATTAAAAACAACCCATGGCTAATGCGGCAGTAGTCCTGTACATGCAGATATGGCTGAACATATCCGAATAAACTTTTATACACTGAAATTAGTCTGTCTTTAAGTGTGAGTCTTCACAGATCCTTCTATAGTCTTTGTGCTGATAGGTGAACCCTATTGGCTATTGGCTTAAATTTGTATTGTTTCATAAGAATTCCATCATTTTCAGTTGGAGTGTGTAAATCCTTTTAAAATCCATTGTTGGTAACAATGTGAGGGTGAGGATTTCAAAAGCAGAATTTTCGTGTGTGTGTCGTGTGTGTGTGCGTGTGTGTGTGTGTGTGTGTGTGTGGGTGTGTGTGTGTGTTAGCATATGAAATTGGCCTAGTGTGATGCATTACTAGCCATCGTAGAAAAATCATGTGTTTTCCAGTGTATATATACAATGGAAAGGACAAAAACTCTATCAGCAAGTATGTAGTGCAGTGTAATTGACGTCTTAACAGAGAATTGCTACTGTGTGTTTTATAATTTTGTATTTCAGCTTCAAAGGCTTGGTTGAGGGAGCGGATTTTGGGGGTGTGGACACACCCTAGCTCTGGAAAAAACGCTTGATATTAAAAAAGTATGTGTTTGTTGGTGATGAAGGTGATGGTATTGTGACCAAAGGTGATGGTAGAGGGTACACTGTTGAGAAAATGTGGACATCCCTTACAATCGAGTTGTCTACGCCATTGTACAAATCTAATGCCTAACTTAATGATAATATAGTGGTTCTTTTTTGGTTTTGTTATTTTCCAGATTTCCTGTCCACCTAAATGGATGAAATAATCGTGTCTATTTTGCTACTAATTTTAACCTTTACGTTTTACTCGGTACTGCGTTATGTGACGTGTTACGCGTACTGGAGAAAACGTGGGGTATCCACACCCCACCCAGTTATACCATTTTTTGGTAATACGTTTGCCATCACGTGCGGTAACCAGCCTCTGTTTGACTTTCATTTGAAAAACTATTTCAAATTCTCGTCTCATAGATTCAGCGGATACTACGATTTCGGACGACCGGTTTTAGTGATTCGCGATCCCGATTTAATAAATCAAATTTTAACGAAAGATTTTGCGCATTTTCAAGATCGAGGCTTCCCCTACGACGAAGAAAAAGAACCCCTAACCGCAAATTTATTTAACATGGGTGGGCCGAGGTGGAAAAATGTGCGCACAAAAACTACGTCGTGTTTTACCAGCGGTAAACGAAAACTTATGTTCGCCATGGTTATCGATCTGATGGAGAAGCTGAAGGATACGATAGGTGCCAGCACGGATCAGTACGATGACATTGAAATTAAGGATATCTTAGCCAGGTAGGTACTTTAGACCGGAAACTAGCACAGAGACAAATTTCGGCAATTATTTTGGCAAATAAAGCATATGGAGGAAGTGAACAAGCTGATTAGCTGCACCTGCCACATTCGGAAATGTTTTTCAGCATGCAGAATTTGTTTTCGTTATTTTCACACCTCCATTTTATATCGTACACCCTTATATGTCATCGTGAATTCAGTATAAACGTTCTGTTCAGGAATCTAACAATTTTGAAAAACGTGGAAAAATTTTTGGATGCCGCTACTGAGCTGATCAAATATGTGCACAAGGGCTAGCATATTGGGAGACTGAAGCTGTCCATTAAAAAAGGAACCAAAATGTCACAGAAAAAATTACGTTTACCATGTGTCATGTTGATAAACGGAAATAGACAATTTTCCTGGGCGGTTTCCCCCTTCTTCTGGAAAGGTTATAATATTTTTAGGTAGATTTTGGAGAATCTATCTATTGCGGAATATGGCATATGTCACGACTTTGTGATAATTTCACTGTAGTTTTTCCGATTAAAAACTCAAAGTTCTTAAACTAGAAAGGAAGTATCGATGTATCGATTTGTATACCAGATATCGATAAATATCGATATTTTATACTAATTATTTTTTCTAAATTATGGATGAAAATTGGTAAATTGGGTTTTCTACTGAAGGATTTCTGGGCTGGAGTTTATGTTCGGAACAAAGTAAGAACTCAAAAATTATGAATAATTACATCTCTATCCTTTTTAGTGGAAATTTATGTAGCCCCTACAGCGGAACCATTTGATTAATTTTTATGAAATTCGATATCTACACGATTTTATCGTGTTCAGTACTAAATATATGCCAAAGTAGAGCCCTATCAAACGATAATTGCGTCTTTTCATTTGTGGAACTCATTTTGCCGCCTCAGCCTCAACCCCCTGATTGATGTGCACTAGAAGCAATTCCATGTGAGATTATGCCTGAAGATACCTACATACCAAATTTCAGCCTGATTCGATGAAAATTGGGATTTCTATCGTGTTTATAAAAAATTTTAATTCAGTTATTGACGTCATAACTACAGGCTGTTTCACAAGGTTCCGTTTTTGGTGCAGTCACACTTTAAAGCTTAATATCTCCCTTTATACTAAAGACTTAACAATTTTTTTCGGATAAGTAATTTACGTAGTACTAACTGTCATTTTCAATAGTGAAAACTTAATTTTAAATTTACTTCCGATACTCTATTAAAGTTCTTTGAAATTTTTTCTTAAAATCCATAATGAACACCACACGCAGTAAGTATAGGTACTCATAATTTTTGAAATTCTGTCTATTCTATAGAAAATCCACCATTCCAAGAGGCGTGTCATCGGGATTTTTCTCACTTTGAAAAACTTTAGGTCACAGAGCCACTGATAGAGGTTAGCTCTTCAGTTCCCACCGTTTCATCTATGGGTATGTTTGTGGAGAGATATTATCGTGAAAACTAATATTTTGGAAGACTAATATGTGGTTACAGAGTAATTACCTCTCGTCACATTGTTCATTAGGCCTGGTTTCAGGATTTCTTCTTGGGGGGAATTGAATCACTGTTTATAATATTCATGAATTTTTATGGGAGTTGTTAATTTTTTACGAATTTCATTGACATAAAATTTGAAAAACCGAATAATTGTGTTTTCAATTGACCTGTTTTTAGCGCTGAGGGGGATTATACTTCAAATCCCCCTTAAAATCAGCCTTGTTGTTCATTTAGATTTTACGTGAGTTTCATCCTCCACTGCATGGTTGAAGCAAAAATCTTTTACCTGTTTTAAAAAACATTGAAACTAAGAAGTCAAGCTCTCCAATAAGGGCCCTCAGGGAAGATTTATTTTGCATACAAGGTTACTAGCCACTGCCAAACATGTTTGTTCTTTGTATTTACAGCTTACGTTAGTGCGACGGAAGTTTATGTATGCATAATTCTTGAAAGTTCTAATTGATCCATTCTCAAAATAAGATTCTAAGGACCAATGAAGAAGCAGTTTTCAAACAGTTAAGAATTATATAATTCTTTTTATACTTACGTGGAGAAGATACTGTGATTTTTATTTTATTTTGGAAATGTTTTTGCAGACTAAAACTGAATGCTTGAAACATGTAGTAAAATAAAATAGTTTTTCATTACTCAAACTCTATATCAAATGATCAATCTCTTAAAACATATTGTTATAGTCTACCGTAACTGGGTCATCATTACAAAAAGAAACATGACAATATTATATTTTAGTAAATGTATAATACTGGAATAATTACGAAGTGTTGTATAAGAAAATGTAAGATTGTACAGTGCTCAGTATGAGAAGAATTAATAATTAATAATAAATGTACAGAACATTAGATTAATAACTAAGGGTGATAGTTCGAGTGATTTGAATAGTATATGAATATGATTGGATGTTAAGGAAAACGTAATTTGGATAAAATCAATGAAATGTGATAGATGTGATAAATAGTGGTAGTGTTTAAGAAATTAGTTGGAATTAAAATAAGGGCAAGGTAATGAAATATATTTTCAGAGAAGGTGACATCGTGAATATGGGTGAAAACAGTTTATAGAGAAGAGATGACGATGTCATCAGACAAGTCAAGACCTGAAAGACAATTCTGAACTAGACTGAAATGATGTGAGTGAAAGGAAGAATAAATGTATGAAAATATGGTGAATGATATAGGAAAATACAAATTTGGAGTAGATGTATTAATTTGACATAAATGATATAAAAATATCATTACATATAAATACGGGGTATTTTGAAATTCAATGATGGAAAAATTTGAATTTGAGGATGTAAGTTGAATTTTATAATAGGATTTTGATTTTTTTAATTTTGGATGTATTGTATTAGTAGTTCGAATATGTTTAAGAATAGAAACCCATTCGAGGTGGTTTGAATTTTAAACTTTGAGAAATTTAAAATTAGATAAAGAAATTTGTATAGGGATAAGTACTGGGGGTGACTTGAATTTTAAAATTTGGAGAAGTCTGAAATTGGAAAAATATATTTGAATGAAAGATAATTTTATGGATAATTGAATCTTTTTAGGAATTTCAAAATTTGGTAATGAAAAAACTTTTTTTTTATCATGGGTACTGAGTAGTCGTTTTTATGAAAGATGCAGAGGTTCTTTAGAATTACCCTATGGGTCTTATGAAATGTTTAAACAAAAATTCAACGCTTCAGTTGTATTCTGTGTTCATATTTCAACTTGCTGCCTAAAAAATCAATAAGTAAATAAAATTTTACTCTGAATTATGTTTCATCTGTTTTAACTTATACACTATAAGAGACATATTGCTTTCAAAATGTAATAAAAATAATGGTTTTTTTTGTCATTATTCTATACTTTTACACAAAATAGATTAGCAGTTTATGAAATGAAATTTTGAAACTTTTGAAATTTTTGGATTAATTTTACTATTCTTTCAGAAAATAGGCAAACCATAGCTACGAAAGGGTTTCGGAGAACAGAAAAAGATAAAATTTTTAACTATCTCACAGTCCCAAAAAATTTGAAAAGAGACTACACATGGCTCTGACCATTACGATTTTTGTTTGTTGAAAAAGGATACAAGGTTAATGGGGAAATAAAATTGGTAGGTAGGTACCCCAGATATCTACTCAAAAAATGAAGCTTATGGCATAAAATTACCCATATTTTACCGTGAAAATGACTAAAAATTTCTCTATAATTAAATGAATAATCAAAAATTATAAATTGAGCAGAGGGCAAAATTTTTTGCCGAAAATCGTGCTAATTAATTGTCGTAGCGTTTGTTTGTTTCAGATTCAGCACGGACGTGATAACAGAAAGTGCGTTCGGCATAAAGGCAAATTCCTTAGAGAATCCAAACGCTGAATTTCGTGAAATGGGTCGCAGTTTAACCCAATCCAACAGTCGTGTACGACCAATATTTTTACAAATTTGTCCAAAAATCATGCTGTATTTTGGGGTTCGATTTTTACCAAAGGAAATGAACGATTTTTTCGTCAATTTCGTGAAAGAGGCGATCGAATTTCGTCAGCACCATAAGGTGGAGAGAAACGATTTTTTGAATTCGATGATCGAACTTATGGAGCAACAAAATGCTGAAATAAACGACGACACTATAAATAAGGGTAATTTTTGGAAATATTGTTTTTAAAAGTTCATATGTTAATCAAATAATATGGGAATCTGAAGTTTTTCGTTTAGGCAAGTAGTTAGTGGTACTGCGTGTTTAGGAGGAGTAAGGGTTGAATGGGGGTGTTCAAAATGCTTCTTATTAAAATCTTATCCAAAAATAAGAATTTGACACATTTTTGTCAGATTTATCAGTTTTTATTTTTTTGGATATCTTATGACTTGATGTTTTTTGGTAGGGATGGAGCTGTTCTTGTATTGAAATTGATTTGAATTTTGAATATTAATCTTGTTTTGATAATGAAATGTCGGAGAGATATCCATACATAATGGCTTTCCTATTTAGCATTTGATAAGAATCATCGGATATTCGATTTTAAATTATTCTCGGCACAATTTTTCATCTACCGTTATTTAGGACTTTGAAAATAGTAAACTTAATATCAATTTCTACATGGGAGAAATTCAAGGTTATGACTACTGAAAAATATTCAAAGTAACATCGAAATATTATTGTCCAGTACGGTTTTGGTAGGCGATATAAAAGTTTTAGTTGAGAGACTAGGTACTAACTTGATAACAGAATAAACTTTCATGGTTTAAATCTGAAGTACTTGAAAGTTACCTACTTGATTTTGCATTTGTTTGATGACGAAAATTTTAAACATTTAATATATGTAAGAATGGCGAATTCATGAGAGAGACACCCGGAAAACCTACCACTTCTCCCAAAATATATTAAGATGAGGAAAATTTCAGCTTTTTTTCTCACATAATTTTTCAACAGATTTCATTTTTCAGATATAACGTACGCCACCATAGCTGCCGAATGCTGGTTTTTCTTTTTCGCTGGATTCGAGGCCTCAGCGTTGGTCGTTAGCATGACTTTATTCGAGTTGGCTAGAAATGAGGAGATACAAAATAAACTGCGAAAAGAAGTTGACTCAGTTTTACAACGACACGATGGAAATGTAACTTATGATGCTCTCCAGGAAATGACTTACATGGACATGGTAGTCTATGGTGAGTTAATTGACTGTATTTTTCCACTCAAATAATTTTTAAAATGTCAAGGACTCATCATACTTAAATTTATTCAACGTGTATATATATATATATATATATATATAGCGAATTTTTCTCCTTGCTATATCGTAGGGGAATAGTTTTTAATAGGGTTAGTGCAAGTTGTATCATGTTGTAGGTTGTATCAAAGCCATTTTTGCACCATCTAGCTGAGCAATCTGCATGTGTGTCATGTGATGCTCGACAACACAACTGTAGATTCTATTATTTGATAACATTGCTTAGCTTCTAAGCTTCTTTCGTTAAAAATGTCAAAAATTGGTTTTCATGATCTCATAATTTTTTTTGGAGCATTATTTAATTTTTACCTGGTAGTTGCTGTTTTCACTAGAGGTGAACAAATGGAGTATCATTTTAAGGCTTTTATTCAATAGAATTGATTACTTAGGTTATTACATCACATTCACTATACTTTATAACTGAAATCTTTTTACAAACAGTTTTGATCAAGAGCAGTGAACAATGTGCATTATTAGAGGTTGTATCACATCACATACCTATAATGGATATTAAACCTGTTTTATAAAATTTATTAGGCAATATCCTTAGTTATGAATGAAGGATACGGTATATGTAGGGGGCAGCTATAATAAGAAAAAATTTCATTTTTATATTGAAAATTTTGTCAATGTATTTTGATTTTAAATAATTTTCTTTCATCCAGTTTCTTAATTTTTATTAATATTCGAATAGAATAATCAAAATATGATTTCTTATTTGTGATTGTTTCTAATTTCATTAATTTGTAAGCAGGGCACAACCTGAAATAACCACTGATACAATCTATAACAACATTGCTGTAGGTTATATCAAAAAAGTGCTCCTACTCCTCCCATTCTGGCATTAAGAGAGCAGGTTGAAACAGGAAAAATTTCACATGATTTTGTGCGTAAAGGCTGAAACTTTTAAATGAGCCCTCACCCATTGCAGTACGTTGATAAATGGCTGAAAAATCACAAAAGAATCGATTTTTGATACAATAACCTGCACTATCTCATTTATATGTGTAGTTCTTCATAAAATAAATCATAATACCTGTCGATGAATGACAATTAATCATGTAATCGTTTCCAAATACTGTATCACAGCCAATACTTACGTAAAACTCCTGGGCGGGCTCGAAAGGACCTGTCATTTTTTCACAAATGCAAATAAATAGAATTATTTTTTTTTGTTGTTTTTCTCAACAATACATATTTTCGAATTTTTTCTGGGGCTTCATCAGGTTTTAAAGTGCCTCCTGATACCCCTTATCTCCATTATTGTATTTTACGTATAGTTTTTGCAATAAACACCCCTTCACTTCAAAGAAAAATAAAATAAAAGGAGACGGAAGACATCTTTTTTTAGAACCAAATAATAATTTTATTAATTATTTTTACTTTTTTGTTAACAGAAAAATCATCGCACATCTTTCATCAGATCTCAGACAAATAATTCAAAAATTTTTTTGTAGAATCAAATAATTAACTTAATAATTTCACTTTAGAAAAAAGAAAAAACTGGGAAAGTAATTGAGCGGTGCGAGAATGTCTACTTGAAAGTATGCATATGGCCAACAATATTTTTTCCCCAATACATGCCGCAAAGTGGGTGATTATGCGCTTCTTTTTGAAGCGCGAAATTATTAATTTGTAACATATGATCAAATTTTAATAAAGGGAGAAAAAATATGATAGCGGGAGCAAAACCAGAATTTTCTCACGTCACCAAAATTTTTTGCTCCACCTATCAATGCAATCAGGTGTATTTACCAACTTCGCGGCAGATGTTTGTTCCTGCAATGCAAATGTTTGGCTCCTCCTATCTAACCAATCAGATGCCTTTATTGCAAAAAATAGTGTTTGAAACTCGAGAGAAATATGAGTGATAGGTACTGACTCATATGATTTACAACATCAGCCACAGGCGAGTTTGAGAATTTTAACTCGTTGAGGATTACTCATTTTGCACTCTCATAGCGAAGTAGTGTTGTCAAAAATATCGATATTTTAAAATGCCAACTTTTAATTATTTTTTCTCTGGCTGTAGTTGTGGTATTGACAAAATTACGAGTAAATGAGTGATACCTGAAACTGATGACAAATGATATTTATGATATTTATGAATTATGAAATTATGAATTAAGAATAACTTAATCTTGACTCCAGTCCCTACTACTACATCAACAATGTCGAGTAAATACCCTGACTTACTTTGCTTCCATTATTCTTTTCCTCAAATTTATAAAATTCAAATTTACATTTTATTTTCATAGTTTTAAATGACAATAATTCAGATGAGCCATCTGCAAAAATTTTTTATCAAATTTTATAAAATATCAATATTGTATCGATATTATCGATATTTTCCCACAAATGTCGATATCGTATCGATATAAAAAAATATCGATATTTGACAACACTATAGCGAAATAGTAATTTCATCTTGTATTGAAATTCGCTACTTTTTGTTCAGTCGAGGTATATTAAAAAACGTATTTTTCAGTTGGGTGTTACAAAACGGATTTTTTTTTCTGATTTTCACGAAAATACTATATTGTTCCTGTCACTTAAGAAATAGAAATATGATTTTACCTCTAGAGTTTCAGTGGGTATTAATTTATTGAAATAAAGTATCTATTACAATAATTTATGAAATAAATTCACAGTAATACTTAAATTTCATTTAAAATGTTGACTTGTTGCAGACTGGTTATAGGGACGGGTGCGTATCAGTATTAAAATGCACAATAAAAAAATTTTAAATAAGGTAAAAGCAAAAAAAACTCGAAATTTTCCATTCTCAATATACTGCTTGTTTTTGTGCCACTAATGAGCAATTTTGGAGACCATGGTATTTAAAATAACATATTGATGGAAAGTTACATTGAAATATACAATTGTTTTCATCATGTCGATGGACTAATTCCCCATTATCATCGTCATGGGGTTAAGTTGTTTGTTTCTTATCGTTTTCATTGAAAATTGTTATTCAACAGACCACTTAGTGGAAAATTACTGTTCTGAACAGATTCATTGTATGGAACGCATTGATTACATTATTTTATCATTCAATGATGCAGCGTTAAGCATAGAACCAGGAGCCAGTAGGGCCAGGCCCTGTTTTAGGATTTCTTCTTAAGGAGAGGATAGAATCACAATTTATCATTTATGAATTTTTATTGGAGGGGGTCACAATTTTTTACATATTTCATAGACGTAAAATTTGAAAAACTGAATAATTATTCCTTAAATTGACGCTTTTCTTAATCGCACCCCTACAACCAGCCTTGAGTAGGGCACTGATTTCCAACCAGTGTGCTGCGCGAGGGTCATTCAAGTGTGCCACGAGATTTTCAAAATTTACTACTACCTATATCAATTTAATGTAAATCAGCAATTAGTCCTGTTAGGGAAGCCTTAATTTTATGTAGGTATACGGACCTTGAGGAAAAGTTTTATTGGCCTGTAGGATTTGCTTGTAGGTGTTTGAAAATGAATATACTGATTGTTATCGAATTTTCGAGTTGAACTAATTCCATGGCATCGTGAAATATGGCCACTGTCGCTATTTTTTGCAGATATCTCGAAAGAAGTTGAGTTGTCTATCAAAATACAGCTGACGAAATTCCATTCATTTTTTTATAGTTGTCCAGAAGTCCGCCAGTCAAAATCTTTCTTTATTTTTTTGAGGAACTTAAGTGGGCCTAAAGGGGACTTGAAAACAATGGAAAGAATAACACTTTGATTGATAGATTTCTCGAAAACTATGAAATATAAGAAATAATTAGATAGAAATTATTGATCGCGAATATGTACTAAGGTTACCAGCCAAAAAAACTGGAGGTGCCGATTTGTAGATGATATGAATTTAATCATCGTCTAAATGAATGCTTACCTAACTCATTTATATGGCTGTTATAGGGAATCCATGGGTATGCGATAGTATATTACATATCAAGGTTCAAAAGTGAGCGATTGTATGTGAGCAATGCCCGAGTCATGTAAACTCACTTTTGAATCTTGTTAAGGAAGGTACTGAGGCGTCCGAGATCGATCCCTGCCACGGTCGCCAATATTATGTGCGGCAAACGAAATCGATTCTCATACGTGTCATAAAGTCAACCTTTAATGTATAGTGGTGTTTAAATGCTAATGACGTCATAATGTCCTAGAGTTAGGACATCATACCGCCGAAACACTGATTCGAGGGGTCTTGACTTGTATCTTCAAGACATTTTATTTTTTGACTATGACTATGTCCTACGGCTGAATTCTTCTTGACGTGAATTAGACTTCATCGAACACGGTGAAACGCAGCTTACCTTTGTCTTCATACCTCAGCAAATTAATATGACGAGTCAGCAATAAGCTAAGTTGTGTGGAAAGAAGAGCCTAACAAAGTTTCGATCCATACAAGGTTCGAAACCTACAAAAACGAACAGCAGAATTATTTTGTCAAAGACTATAATTACAAAGGAACTATAGTGTCGACAAAGCGGAACAAAGCATAGCATGTAGCGGAAAAAATAAAAAAAAGCTATTACAGACAACAAGTAGGGGAAACCATCAAAAAGTAGTTGTGTCTTCACCTAATTGTGTGTCTTCATGAGTAATGGTTATGTTGTGTAAAAAAACTCCTAATATGAAACTTTAGGTCTCGGAGCTTTTGGTTTAGGATGAGGGTGAGGTGAGAGAAATACTAACATAGATGGAGTCAAATCCACTATGCGCGAAAGAAGGCTCTACACGGCCTTTATTTGACAGAGCAAGGCAGTCATCTCGAACCAAGCTTGTCTGAAATTTGTCTTCAACACACCAAATTTCCCTCCTAGCAGATGCCAGGAACTCCATCTGATCGTATTGTCGACGATTACTTCACCTCGTAGGTGTTTTTAAAAGATCGCCTTGAAGTGCGATATACAACTGGCGAAACTAAGAATGCCTTGCGTGTCGTCACTACTGATCCTTCGTGACGAACGAACATCCCTAATTAGCCTTTGTCTTCAACTGAACCTATCTGGAACACAAACTACTATTTTAGTTGTCTTCAAGGTAGACCCGGTTGAATCATAATCTACATCCGTGGATGGTACACTTATATCGTTGCCTAACGTGAGGACTTAGACTTACGACTTGTGATTTGGACTTAGCTGTCATCCGCCTACACAAGAAGGACTGACTCAATTGCAAAGACAAACCTAGTACCGGGTGTCGCCAGTGCAAAATCGAGAGTGAGTTAATACTAGAATTCGTCTTCACAAATGGGTTCTTCTTGTTGATGAAATTTCCCCACTTATTGTCTGTTAATTGCCTTCAAACATGCGATTGTCGATAATATAAGCGAGAGAAATTATCAAAATGTCTACAACCAATGAAATTACAGATATTTAAAATTAAATATACGTCGACATACAATAGGCAAAAGCGCACGTGGATGACTGATAAAGCATAATATAATATTAAATGACTGCAAACCGCAAGCAAAGCGTGGAGCGAGCAAAGATAAAAAAGGTTGGCTGCATTCATGTCCGGCGATGGGTTTTCACTGTCATTCGATTCGTCTTCATTTACTATATATTTCATGGCGCCAGTCTGTCGGATCGAACCAAATTATTGTCTGAAATTGTCTGATTTTGGCTTAGTTGTCGCTGAAATAAAATACGTTATAATTGCCTGCAAGAGAATTAGATTTTATTTCTGTCTTCATGTCGTCATCTGAATACGAGTTCGAATTCGGATAATATAATGTCCGAATTCGAATTTTGTTTCTTGAAAATTGTCTGCACTTGTGACGTCATTATTTTGTCTTATATTTGCTGAAAATAATTTTTTATTTCATGGTCCAGATCTCGGACTTCTCATACCCCCCCCCCACACTTTGACTGTCCAACTGGACCGGAAAATGTATGGTAAATTTCGGAGTGCTGAGATTCACCTGGAAATAAAAAGAATTTTTGTCGTCAAGTAATTTTCGATGTCTTCAAGGAAAAGTGTGTCTTCATCTGAAAAGGAAAAAGGAAATAACGGAAACGAAACATATACATGGTACAAAAATTTATAATATGAAATAAAATAGGAATAAAATAGCGGCTTCTAAAACGTAGGAACAGAAATGTATACTAATAATTATCTTCAAAAAAAAAGAATATATATATAACAAATGTATAAATTTTTGTCGTCACGATATTATTAATTTATTGTCGATTTTTGTTATATGCGCGTGTCTCCCATTTATCTATTGAAATGTTGTTATTGTTGTCTGCAAATGCAATTTGGCCCGTCCTCAGGTTCCCTACGATCATTTTTCTGGTGACCTGAGGCTTCCTGATGTAATCGTCAACCCGAACGGCCCAAACATACTTCCGAATGAAGTTCATTCCCAGAATGAAATGCCTCCGGTTGAACAGACCCTGCGGTGCAGCGTAGACTTCAATGTCGAAATGCAATAGCGGGTTATGCTCCGGTTGCATCAACATATTTATTTTTTTGTTCACGGTGTGGTTTCTGAATATTCCGTAATTCAGTTGAAATGAGTATTCAGGAGTTTCGGTTAGTGATGGGTCCAGAAAGTCATAGTAGTCTTGACCTATCACCGAGTATTCCATTGTTCTATCGAGGAACACTGTTGCCGGTGTGACTCCATGTTTTGCGTACGGACCGATCGCTACCAATAGGTGAATAACTGCTACATGCGGCAAGATATTCTCGATCTCCTCTACCGACATGTAAGGGATTATTTTATTTCCCACAGTTATATTTCTCGTTGGTGCAAATTCCAACGGGCGCGGAAGGTGTGCAACTCTGCATGTTGGACACTCTCGTAATACTAAGAGACTATATAACAGAACGCACATGTTAAAAATACGTATTGACTTATCACAATAAAATCATGTCTTCAAACTACTTACTGTCCGCAAAACTGTTGTCGTTGCATCTCAATAAGTTTGTCGTCAAAATAGAACAATAAAAATAATAATAAAAAGAAAATCTTGTCGACAAAACAAATTTAAAATATAATTGTCGTCATACGAAACACACCAATCTGCCAGAATGGAAACGAATATTTTGCGTTGTCACGATATGATGTTTCAATTTTGTTTTGTCTTAATCCCTAGCTTCTTGTCGTCAGTAGAACTTGTCTTTTGTGCGGTAGTGATTATATCTAGGGATCAGGCCTAGTTATGATTGTCGGGTATGGAAAATAGTCCGGGTTTATCTGAGTTAGATAAACGGACTTGTCTTATTTTGTCTTCATTCTACATCGTGAGTTTATAATGTGTGTTGTCTTCACGTGGAATTTGTCTAATTAATTAATTGGAAACGAATTACTAATGGAATAAATTACGAGTAAGTACAAGTTATATTACATTAGTGTTGTCTTCATATTATATTTACGTAAATTTACACAAATTAACAATTATTTTTGTCTTCAAAGTTTTACGATGTGTGGTAGATTTTCTTCTCCCATTTGTCGACAGAAGCGTTTCCAATGTCGTCAATCATACATATTTTGCCTGTTTTGAATCCTGACTTCAGCATCTGTTCGGTGATAACCCGTTTGTGGGGCTGGCTGTCTTGAATGGCCCACCACACGTGTTGTCTGATAAAATCTTGTCCTAAAATAATATGTTTGGCGTGGAATGTGGATGTGTCGACAATGTGGATATCGAAATCGATTTCGGCGTCGTCATTATGTTCGAGTTTGATTTTGATGTTAATTATTTTGTCTGTTTTGAAGTTTTTGAACATTCCATATGGAATATGGAATGTGTATGGCTGCACCTTCATAATCCGTTTGTCGTCACGATCGAAAAATTCGGAGCTGCAGACTGAATATTTCATGTGCCAATCGAAATGTGCGTTGACAGGTACGGGTACATTTTGTCTCATCATAGGTCTGCATGCTATTTTTACGTGTGTCATGAAGACTGTCGGCAAGACTTTTAGCAGATCGGTAATTTGCATATATGGGATCGATCGTCCACTAATCGAGATTGAACGACCAATTTTACGATCCCAAATACGAGATGTATTGACGTCAACAGATCGTGGATTGTCGTATGATGGTGATGTTGATGACATTGTCTTCATAGGTTTTGTCGACACGGATGGAGCTGGTTTCTTAATCTTAACCACAGGGGTTGAGATTGAATTGTCTTCAATGTCCATTTTATTGTTGTCGACAATTGTGAATGTCTTAACAGGTTTTGTTAACACCTGTTTATATGTTGCAGATGTAACGGATGTCGGCACTGACATAGCAGATGTTGATGGAGCTGATGACTTCATTGCTTTCTCCGCTTGTTCGAACTTTTCCAGTTCTGGATCTTCACGGATTGTCTCGAGAAAACGAAGAGGAATCGGTGGAGGTGAAATGGTTGTCTTATGTAAGTTGTCTTCAATTATTTCCATTTCGTCAGTAACAATACTAAGACAATCGTCGGTGTCTTCAATGTTTATTATTTCTTTGGCTTCGAGAGCCTTGTCTTTAACTTCATTTCGATTTTCTATCGTCTTAATTATTGTCGTAATTGTTTGTGTCGCTGTCGCGTTGTGGTGTCTTAAAAAATCGCGAACGATTCTTGCCTCTTCTAATGTCGTCACTTGACTGTCTAACAATTTGCGATTCGCATCAAGTTCGCTGAGTGTGATGTCGAGGAATTCAATCATCTCATTTTCGAACTTGGTGCTGTCTACACAGATGCAAATATCTGTCTTCACAAGTGTCTTCATCTGGTCGGCATTAATTGTCGGAATTTTAGGGATGTCGATAGAGTTTGTCGTCAAATTAACTTGTCTTAATGAGTCAACTGTCAATCGAAGTAAATCGATTTTGTCTGACAGATGATCGAGAGAGTTGATGACTTCATCGACTTCATCTCGTTTTTGTTGCGAGACGATGCCTTTCTTCAAGATAGATGTCTTCTTGAAGGTATTGACGACAATGTCTTGAACCTTGGCTACATTGGTGATGATGGTTTTTTGCACATCAGACCAAGATTTTGTCGGCATAGTTTGGGAACAATTGTCGTCAGATGAATTAGCAACTGAAGTGGTACTACTCATTTTTGTGTCGGCAGAGGATTCCGGATCTTCGGAGGTTGTTGTCGAGGACCGATAATCTGCTTTGACTTTTGTTTTCAGGTTTACGCGAGTACGAGCGGATCGCGATTTGAGTTTTCGAGCGCGGAGACGAATTTTGAAAAATTACGAGACACGCACGACTGACTACAAGTTTGGATATACTAAAGTAAAGGTTTGGTTTTTTTTTTTGAGAAAACTCGAATGTCGACACACTTTTCGAAAAGGGCGAATCCAAAAAAAAATAAATAAATAAAATTTAATAAAAAATTTTATTTGAAGACGAGATTTGTCTTCAAAAATTGAAAAAGGCGGAAAAAGGCACACTCTTATTACATCGCGAATCGTGGAATGTTTAATAAAAAGCGGCAGAATATATAAAAAGAAACACGAACATTTGACAAAAACACTTTGAAAAATAGATTAAAATAAAAATCTTGGCTTACTTGAAGAGGTAGATGTTTCTGCTTCCAGGTAGAGCTGTTGAATGATTTCTGATTGCAAAAAGTGTGTTCCTTGTCCACGTGTGTCTTCTGATTGGAAAATCCAATCCATTGTTGAGTTGAGATGTGTGTCTTCTGATGTCTTATCTCATGTGTTTCAAGATTCTCGCCTTTTTTACCCATTCTACCGAATTTTGTGCGGGGTAAAAGTGTTTGCTGCAAAAACTTGTTCAACATGAAATGTCGAAAATTGTGATTTTGTCTTCATGTCTTCATATATTTCGCATTTTCATTGTCTTCAGCTGAATTTCGACTTGAATGACTACGAATTTTGACAAGTTCTATTCCATAGACCAAATGGAAGTTTCTAGACTTGACTAATTTCACGAATTATGGTCTTTTTCTTGTGATTTTTCTCGTCATTTGGGGAGAAATTTAAAGTTTTCGAAATTCGAAAAACCATAAGTTTCGATTTATTTAACTTTGTCTTCATTTTTCGTAGAAATTGTCTTCATGTCTTCATATTCCGTGAGGAATGGAAGGATCCAAAAAGGGGAAAAAGGGGAAATGTAGAATTTAAAAATCCATTGTCACATTTGTCTGTCACCACAGACGATGTAATAGAACATACATGGAAATGAAATATATAAGAGAATGCATAAAAGGACATAATAAAAGGCACATAAGAAATACATAAGAGAATACATAAGAGAAAAGGACATAATAAAAAGTACATAAGAAATATAAGAATGCATAAGAATGAGGTGACATGAAAACGGAATGTGGAAAACAAGTGTGAGTGTTCTGCTGTTTGTCTTCATGTCGTCATGAGCTTATTGCTGATTTTAATTTGCTGAGAATTACGTCGATAGATGGAAAAGGTGAGGGTGAAATTGTCTTCATCTATCGGAATTAATTTTGATGAGGCCAAAGGAGAAAACGGCCCCATCACGGTCGCCAGCAAACCCAGTATCGGGGGTTTACAACCTTGATAAAATGACAAATTTTTCTTTCGAAAAAGATTTACTAACTTCGAGTTCCATTAGTAAATTGTCGTCATTTTGTCTTCACTCGATTCTACTAGAGAGAAACTTAAAACAATGTTGTCGGCATTGAAACCTATGAGACATGTCGTAAGCTGAATGAAGTTAACGAAATTCACTTCAAGTTGTCTTCAAAGTTAACTCGTGTCGAAACAATTCAAATAGAAGTAGGCCTGTAGGTAACGGAAGGCTTAGGCATTTTCGTGTCTCTGGGCTAACTAGTAAAACTAATAGTCCTGTCACGGTCGCCATATTTTATGAGGCGTCCGAGATCGATCCCTGCCACGGTCGCCAATATTATGTGCGGCAAACGAAATCGATTCTCATACGTGTCATAAAGTCAACCTTTAATGTATAGTGGTGTTTAAATGCTAATGACGTCATAATGTCCTAGAGTTAGGACATCATACCGCCGAAACACTGATTCGAGGGGTCTTGACTTGTATCTTCAAGACATTTTATTTTTTGACTATGACTATGTCCTACGGCTGAATTCTTCTTGACGTGAATTAGACTTCATCGAACACGGTGAAACGCAGCTTACCTTTGTCTTCATACCTCAGCAAATTAATATGACGAGTCAGCAATAAGCTAAGTTGTGTGGAAAGAAGAGCCTAACAAAGTTTCGATCCATACAAGGTTCGAAACCTACAAAAACGAACAGCAGAATTATTTTGTCAAAGACTATAATTACAAAGGAACTATAGTGTCGACAAAGCGGAACAAAGCATAGCATGTAGCGGAAAAAATAAAAAAAAGCTATTACAGACAACAAGTAGGGGAAACCATCAAAAAGTAGTTGTGTCTTCACCTAATTGTGTGTCTTCATGAGTAATGGTTATGTTGTGTAAAAAAACTCCTAATATGAAACTTTAGGTCTCGGAGCTTTTGGTTTAGGATGAGGGTGAGGTGAGAGAAATACTAACATAGATGGAGTCAAATCCACTATGCGCGAAAGAAGGCTCTACACGGCCTTTATTTGACAGAGCAAGGCAGTCATCTCGAACCAAGCTTGTCTGAAATTTGTCTTCAACACACCAAATTTCCCTCCTAGCAGATGCCAGGAACTCCATCTGATCGTATTGTCGACGATTACTTCACCTCGTAGGTGTTTTTAAAAGATCGCCTTGAAGTGCGATATACAACTGGCGAAACTAAGAATGCCTTGCGTGTCGTCACTACTGATCCTTCGTGACGAACGAACATCCCTAATTAGCCTTTGTCTTCAACTGAACCTATCTGGAACACAAACTACTATTTTAGTTGTCTTCAAGGTAGACCCGGTTGAATCATAATCTACATCCGTGGATGGTACACTTATATCGTTGCCTAACGTGAGGACTTAGACTTACGACTTGTGATTTGGACTTAGCTGTCATCCGCCTACACAAGAAGGACTGACTCAATTGCAAAGACAAACCTAGTACCGGGTGTCGCCAGTGCAAAATCGAGAGTGAGTTAATACTAGAATTCGTCTTCACAAATGGGTTCTTCTTGTTGATGAAATTTCCCCACTTATTGTCTGTTAATTGCCTTCAAACATGCGATTGTCGATAATATAAGCGAGAGAAATTATCAAAATGTCTACAACCAATGAAATTACAGATATTTAAAATTAAATATACGTCGACATACAATAGGCAAAAGCGCACGTGGATGACTGATAAAGCATAATATAATATTAAATGACTGCAAACCGCAAGCAAAGCGTGGAGCGAGCAAAGATAAAAAAAGGTTGGCTGCATTCATGTCCGGCGATGGGTTTTCACTGTCATTCGATTCGTCTTCATTTACTATATATTTCATGGCGCCAGTCTGTCGGATCGAACCAAATTATTGTCTGAAATTGTCTGATTTTGGCTTAGTTGTCGCTGAAATAAAATACGTTATAATTGCCTGCAAGAGAATTAGATTTTATTTCTGTCTTCATGTCGTCATCTGAATACGAGTTCGAATTCGGATAATATAATGTCCGAATTCGAATTTTGTTTCTTGAAAATTGTCTGCACTTGTGACGTCATTATTTTGTCTTATATTTGCTGAAAATAATTTTTTATTTCATGGTCCAGATCTCGGACTTCTCATACCCCCCCCCCCACACTTTGACTGTCCAACTGGACCGGAAAATGTATGGTAAATTTCGGAGTGCTGAGATTCACCTGGAAATAAAAAGAATTTTTGTCGTCAAGTAATTTTCGATGTCTTCAAGGAAAAGTGTGTCTTCATCTGAAAAGGAAAAAGGAAATAACGGAAACGAAACATATACATGGTACAAAAATTTATAATATGAAATAAAATAGGAATAAAATAGCGGCTTCTAAAACGTAGGAACAGAAATGTATACTAATAATTATCTTCAAAAAAAAAGAATATATATATAACAAATGTATAAATTTTTGTCGTCACGATATTATTAATTTATTGTCGATTTTTGTTATATGCGCGTGTCTCCCATTTATCTATTGAAATGTTGTTATTGTTGTCTGCAAATGCAATTTGGCCCGTCCTCAGGTTCCCTACGATCATTTTTCTGGTGACCTGAGGCTTCCTGATGTAATCGTCAACCCGAACGGCCCAAACATACTTCCGAATGAAGTTCATTCCCAGAATGAAATGCCTCCGGTTGAACAGACCCTGCGGTGCAGCGTAGACTTCAATGTCGAAATGCAATAGCGGGTTATGCTCCGGTTGCATCAACATATTTATTTTTTTGTTCACGGTGTGGTTTCTGAATATTCCGTAATTCAGTTGAAATGAGTATTCAGGAGTTTCGGTTAGTGATGGGTCCAGAAAGTCATAGTAGTCTTGACCTATCACCGAGTATTCCATTGTTCTATCGAGGAACACTGTTGCCGGTGTGACTCCATGTTTTGCGTACGGACCGATCGCTACCAATAGGTGAATAACTGCTACATGCGGCAAGATATTCTCGATCTCCTCTACCGACATGTAAGGGATTATTTTATTTCCCACAGTTATATTTCTCGTTGGTGCAAATTCCAACGGGCGCGGAAGGTGTGCAACTCTGCATGTTGGACACTCTCGTAATACTAAGAGACTATATAACAGAACGCACATGTTAAAAATACGTATTGACTTATCACAATAAAATCATGTCTTCAAACTACTTACTGTCCGCAAAACTGTTGTCGTTGCATCTCAATAAGTTTGTCGTCAAAATAGAACAATAAAAATAATAAAGAAAAGAAAATCTTGTCGACAAAACAAATTCAAAATATAATTGTCGTCACACGAAACACACCAATCTGCCAGAATGGAAACGAATATTTTGCGTTGTCACGATGTGATGTTTCAATTTTGTTTTGTCTTAATCTTTAGTTTCTTGTCGTCAGTAGAAATTGTCTTTTATATGGTAGTGATTATACCTAGGATTCAGGGCCTAGTTATGATTGTCGGGTATGGAAAATAGTCCGGGTTTATCTGAGTTAGATAAACGGACTTGTCTTATTTTGTCTTCATTCTACATCGTGAGTTTATAATGTGTGTTGTCTTCACGTGGAATTTGTCTAATTAATTAATTGGAAACGAATTACTAATGGAATAAATTACGAGTAAGTACAAGTTATATTACATTAGTGTTGTCTTCATATTATATTTACGTAAATTTACACAAATTAACAATTATTTTTGTCTTCAAAGTTTTACGATGTGTGGTAGATTTTCTTCTCCCATTTGTCGACAGAAGCGTTTCCAATGTCGTCAATCATACATATTTTGCCTGTTTGAATCCTGACTTCAGCATCTGTTCGGTGATAACCCGTTTGTGGGGCTGGCTGTCTTGAATGGCCCACCACACGTGTTGTCTGATAAAATCTTGTCCTAAAATAATATGTTTGGCGTGGAATGTGGATGTGTCGACAATGTGGATATCGAAATCGATTTCGGCGTCGTCATTATGTTCGAGTTTGATTTTGATGTTAATTATTTTGTCTGTTTTGAAGTTTTTGAACATTCCATATGGAATATGGAATGTGTATGGCTGCACCTTCATAATCCGTTTGTCGTCACGATCGAAAAATTCGGAGCCGCAGACTGAATATTTCATGTGCCAATCGAAATGTGCGTTGACAGGTACGGGTACATTTTGTCTCATCATAGGTCTGCATGCTATTTTTACGTGTGTCATGAAGACTGTCGGCAAGACTTTTAGCAGATCGGTAATTTGCATATATGGGATCGATCGTCCACTAATCGAGATTGAACGACCAATTTTACGATCCCAAATACGAGATGTATTGACGTCAACAGATCGTGGATTGTCGTATGATGGTGATGTTGATGACATTGTCTTCATAGGTTTTGTCGACACGGATGGAGCTGGTTTCTTAATCTTAACCACAGGGGTTGAGATTGAATTGTCTTCAATGTCCATTTTATTGTTGTCGACAATTGTGAATGTCTTAACAGGTTTTGTTAACACCTGTTTATATGTTGCAGATGTAACGGATGTCGGCACTGACATAGCAGATGTTGATGGAGCTGATGACTTCATTGCTTTCTCCGCTTGTTCGAACTTTTCCAGTTCTGGATCTTCACGGATTGTCTCGAGAAAACGAAGAGGAATCGGTGGAGGTGAAATGGTTGTCTTATGTAAGTTGTCTTCAATTATTTCCATTTCGTCAGTAACAATACTAAGACAATCGTCGGTGTCTTCAATGTTTATTATTTCTTTGGCTTCGAGAGCCTTGTCTTTAACTTCATTTCGATTTTCTATCGTCTTAATTATTGTCGTAATTGTTTGTGTCGCTGTCGCGTTGTGGTGTCTTAAAAAATCGCGAACGATTCTTGCCTCTTCTAATGTCGTCACTTGACTGTCTAACAATTTGCGATTCGCATCAAGTTCGCTGAGTGTGATGTCGAGGAATTCAATCATCTCATTTTCGAACTTGGTGCTGTCTACACAGATGCAAATATCTGTCTTCACAAGTGTCTTCATCTGGTCGGCATTAATTGTCGGAATTTTAGGGATGTCGATAGAGTTTGTCGTCAAATTAACTTGTCTTAATGAGTCAACTGTCAATCGAAGTAAATCGATTTTGTCTGACAGATGATCGAGAGAGTTGATGACTTCATCGACTTCATCTCGTTTTTGTTGCGAGACGATGCCTTTCTTCAAGATAGATGTCTTCTTGAAGGTATTGACGACAATGTCTTGAACCTTGGCTACATTGGTGATGATGGTTTTTTGCACATCAGACCAAGATTTTGTCGGCATAGTTTGGGAACAATTGTCGTCAGATGAATTAGCAACTGAAGTGGTACTACTCATTTTTGTGTCGGCAGAGGATTCCGGATCTTCGGAGGTTGTTGTCGAGGACCGATAATCTGCTTTGACTTTTGTTTTCAGGTTTACGCGAGTACGAGCGGATCGCGATTTGAGTTTTCGAGCGCGGAGACGAATTTTGAAAAATTACGAGACACGCACGACTGACTACAAGTTTGGATATACCAAAGTAAAGGTTTGGTTTTTTTTTTTGAGAAAACGCGAATGTCGACACACTTTTCGAAAAGGGCGAATCCAAAAAAAAATAAATAAATAAAATTTAATAAAAAATTTTATTTGAAGACGAGATTTGTCTTCAAAATTGAAAAAGGCGGAAAAAGGCACACTCTTATTACATCGCGAATCGCGGAATGTCTAATAAAAAGCGGCAGAATATATAAAAAGAAACACGAACATTTGACAAAAACACTTTGAAAAATAGATTAAAATAAAATCTTGGCTTACTTGAAGAGGTAGATGTTTCTGCTTCCAGGTAGAGCTGTTGAATGATTTCTGATTGCAAAAAGTGTGTTCCTTGTCCACGTGTGTCTTCTGATTGGAAAATCCAATCCATTGTTGAGTTGAGATGTGTGTCTTCTGATGTCTTATCTCATGTGTTTCAAGATTCTCGCCTTTTTTACCCATTCTACCGAATTTTGTGCGGGGTAAAAGTGTTTGCTGCAAAAACTTGTTCAACATGAAATGTCGAAAATTGTGATTTTGTCTTCATGTCTTCATATATTTCGCATTTTCATTGTCTTCAGCTGAATTTCGACTTGAATGACTACGAATTTTGACAAGTTCTATTCCATAGACCAAATGGAAGTTTCTAGACTTGACTAATTTCACGAATTATGGTCTTTTTCTTGTGATTTTTCTCGTCATTTGGGGAGAAATTTAAAGTTTTCGAAATTCGAAAAACCATAAGTTTCGATTTATTTAACTTTGTCTTCATTTTTCGTAGAAATTGTCTTCATGTCTTCATATTCCGTGAGGAATGGAAGGATCCAAAAAGGGGAAAAAGGGGAAATGTAGAATTTAAAAATCCATTGTCACATTTGTCTGTCACCACAGACGATGTAATAGAACATACATGGAAATGAAATATATAAGAGAATGCATAAAAGGACATAATAAAAGGCACATAAGAAATACATAAGAGAATACATAAGAGAAAAGGACATAATAAAAAGTACATAAGAAATATAAGAATGCATAAGAATGAGGTGACATGAAAACGGAATGTGGAAAACAAGTGTGAGTGTTCTGCTGTTTGTCTTCATGTCGTCATGAGCTTATTGCTGATTTTAATTTGCTGAGAATTACGTCGATAGATGGAAAAGGTGAGGGTGAAATTGTCTTCATCTATCGGAATTAATTTTGATGAGGCCAAAGGAGAAAACGGCCCCATCACGGTCGCCAGCAAACCCAGTATCGGGGGTTTACAACCTTGATAAAATGACAAATTTTTCTTTCGAAAAAGATTTACTAACTTCGAGTTCCATTAGTAAATTGTCGTCATTTTGTCTTCACTCGATTCTACTAGAGAGAAACTTAGAACAATGTTGTCGGCATTGAAACCTATGAGACATGTCGTAAGCTGAATGAAGTTAACGAAATTCACTTCAAGTTGTCTTCAAAGTTAACTCGTGTCGAAAGAATTCAAATAGAAGTAGGCCTGTAGGTAACGGAAGGCTTAGGCATTTTCGTGTCTCTGGGCTAACTAGTAAAACAACTAGTAGTCCTGTCACGGTCGCCATATTTTATGAGGCGTCCGAGATCGATCCCTGCCACGGTCGCCAATATTATGTGCGGCAAACGAAATCGATTCTCATACGTGTCATAAAGTCAACCTTTAATGTATAGTGGTGTTTAAATGCTAATGACGTCATAATGTCCTAGAGTTAGGACATCATACCGCCGAAACACTGATTCGAGGGGTCTTGACTTGTGTCTTCAAGACATTTTATTTTTTGACTATGACTATGTCCTACGGCTGAATTCTTCTTGACGTGAATTAGACTTCATCGAACACGTGAAACGCAGCTTACCTTTGTCTTCATACCTCAGCAAATTAATATGACGAGTCAGCAATAAGCTAAGTTGTGTGGAAAGAAGAGCCTAACAAAGTTTCGATCCATACAAGGTTCGAAACCTACAAAAACGAACAGCAGAATTATTTTGTCAAAGACTATAATTACAAAGGAACTATAGTGTCGACAAAGCGGAACAAAGCATAGCATGTAGCGGAAAAAATAAAAGTAAAAAAAAGCTATTACAGACAACAAGTAGGGGAAACCATCAAAAAGTAGTTGTGTCTTCACCTAATTGTGTGTCTTCATGAGTAATGGTTATGTTGTGTAAAAAACTCCTAATATGAAACTTTAGGTCTCGGAGCTTTTGGTTTAGATGAGGGTGAGGTGAGAGAAATACTAACATAGATGAATCAAATCCACTATGCGCGAAAGAAGGCTCTACGCGGCCTTTATATGACAGAGCAAGGCAGTCATCTCGAACCAAGCTTGTCTGAAATTTGTCTTCAACACACCAAATTTCCCTCCTAGCAGATGCCAGGAACTCCATCTGATCGTATTGTCGACGATTACTTCACCTCGTAGGTGTTTTTAAAAGATCGCCTTGAAGTGCGATATACAACTGGCGAAACTAAGAATGCCTTGCGTGTCGTCACTACTGATCCTTCGTGACGAACGAACATCCCTAATTAGCCTTTGTCTTCAACTGAACCTATCTGGAACACAAACTACTATTTTAGTTGTCTTCAAGGTAGACCCGGTTGAATCATAATCTACATCCGTGGATGGTACACTTATATCGTTGCCTAACGTGAGGACTTAGACTTACGACTTGTGATTTGGACTTAGCTGTCATCCGCCTACACAAGAAGGACTGACTCAATTGCAAAGACGAACCTAGTACCGGGTGTCGCCAGTGCAAAATCGAGAGTGAGTTAATACTAGAATTCGTCTTCACAAATGGGTTCTTCTTGTTGATGAAATTTCCCCACTTATTGTCTGTTAATTGCCTTCAAACATGCGATTGTCGATAATATAAGCGAGAGAAATTATCAAAATGTCTACAACCAATGAAATTACAGATATTTAAAATTAAATATACGTCGACATACAATAGGCAAAAGCGCACGTGGATGACTGATAAAGCATAATATAATATTAAATGACTGCAAACCGCAAGCAAAGCGTGGAGCGAGCAAAGATAAAAAAGGTTGGCTGCATTCATGTCCGGCGATGGGTTTTCACTGTCATTCGATTCGTCTTCATTTACTATATATTTCATGGCGCCAGTCTGTCGGATCGAACCAAATTATTGTCTGAAATTGTCTGATTTTGGCTTAGTTGTCGCTGAAATAAAATACGTTATAATTGCCTGCAAGAGAATTAGATTTTATTTCTGTCTTCATGTCGTCATCTGAATACGAGTTCGAATTCGGATAATATAATGTCCGAATTCGAATTTTGTTTCTTGAAAATTGTCTGCACTTGTGACGTCATTATTTTGTCTTATATTTGCTGAAAATAATTTTTTATTTCATGGTCCAGATCTCGGACTTCTCATACCCCCCCCCCCCACACTTTGACTGTCCAACTGGACCGGAAAATGTATGGTAAATTTCGGAGTGCTGAGATTCACCTGGAAATAAAAAGAATTTTTGTCGTCAAGTAATTTTCGATGTCTTCAAGGAAAAGTGTGTCTTCATCTGAAAAGGAAAAAGGAAATAACGGAAACGAAACATATACATGGTACAAAAATTTATAATATGAAATAAAATAGGAATAAAATAGCGGCTTCTAAAACGTAGGAACAGAAATGTATACTAATAATTATCTTCAAAAAAAAAGAATATATATATAACAAATGTATAAATTTTTGTCGTCACGATATTATTAATTTATTGTCGATTTTTGTTATATGCGCGTGTCTCCCATTTATCTATTGAAATGTTGTTATTGTTGTCTGCAAATGCAATTTGGCCCGTCCTCAGGTTCCCTACGATCATTTTTCTGGTGACCTGAGGCTTCCTGATGTAATCGTCAACCCGAACTGCCCAAACATACTTCCGAATGAAGTTCATTCCCAGAATGAAATGCCTCCGGTTGAACAGACCCTGCGGTGCAGCGTAGACTTCAATGTCGAAATGCAATAGCGGGTTATGCTCCGGTTGCATCAACATATTTATTTTTTTGTTCACGGTGTGGTTTCTGAATATTCCGTAATTCAGTTGAAATGAGTATTCAGGAGTTTCGGTTAGTGATGGGTCCAGAAAGTCATAGTAGTCTTGACCTATCACCGAGTATTCCATTGTTCTATCGAGGAACACTGTTGCCGGTGTGACTCCATGTTTTGCGTACGGACCGATCGCTACCAATAGGTGAATAACTGCTACATGCGGCAAGATATTCTCGATCTCCTCTACCGACATGTAAGGGATTATTTTATTTCCCACAGTTATATTTCTCGTTGGTGCAAATTCCAACGGGCGCGGAAGGTGTGCAACTCTGCATGTTGGACACTCTCGTAATACTAAGAGACTATATAACAGAACGCACATGTTAAAAATACGTATTGACTTATCACAATAAAATCATGTCTTCAAACTACTTACTGTCCGCAAAACTGTTGTCGTTGCATCTCAATAAGTTTGTCGTCAAAATAGAACAATAAAAATAATAAAGAAAAGAAAATCTTGTCGACAAAACAAATTCAAAATATAATTGTCGTCACACGAAACACACCAATCTGCCAGAATGGAAACGAATATTTTGCGTTGTCACGATGTGATGTTTCAATTTTGTTTTGTCTTAATCTTTAGTTTCTTGTCGTCAGTAGAAATTGTCTTTTATATGGTAGTGATTATACCTAGGATTCAGGGCCTAGTTATGATTGTCGGGTATGGAAAATAGTCCGGGTTTATCTGAGTTAGATAAACGGACTTGTCTTATTTTGTCTTCATTCTACATCGTGAGTTTATAATGTGTGTTGTCTTCACGTGGAATTTGTCTAATTAATTAATTGGAAACGAATTACTAATGGAATAAATTACGAGTAAGTACAAGTTATATTACATTAGTGTTGTCTTCATATTATATTTACGTAAATTTACACAAATTAACAATTATTTTTGTCTTCAAAGTTTTACGATGTGTGGTAGATTTTCTTCTCCCATTTGTCGACAGAAGCGTTTCCAATGTCGTCAATCATACATATTTTGCCTGTTTTGAATCCTGACTTCAGCATCTGTTCGGTGATAACCCGTTTGTGGGGCTGGCTGTCTTGAATGGCCCACCACACGTGTTGTCTGATAAAATCTTGTCCTAAAATAATATGTTTGGCGTGGAATGTGGATGTGTCGACAATGTGGATATCGAAATCGATTTCGGCGTCGTCATTATGTTCGAGTTTGATTTTGATGTTAATTATTTTGTCTGTTTTGAAGTTTTTGAACATTCCATATGGAATATGGAATGTGTATGGCTGCACCTTCATAATCCGTTTGTCGTCACGATCGAAAAATTCGGAGCCGCAGACTGAATATTTCATGTGCCAATCGAAATGTGCGTTGACAGGTACGGGTACATTTTGTCTCATCATAGGTCTGCATGCTATTTTTACGTGTGTCATGAAGACTGTCGGCAAGACTTTTAGCAGATCGGTAATTTGCATATATGGGATCGATCGTCCACTAATCGAGATTGAACGACCAATTTTACGATCCCAAATACGAGATGTATTGACGTCAACAGATCGTGGATTGTCGTATGATGGTGATGTTGATGACATTGTCTTCATAGGTTTTGTCGACACGGATGGAGCTGGTTTCTTAATCTTAACCACAGGGGTTGAGATTGAATTGTCTTCAATGTCCATTTTATTGTTGTCGACAATTGTGAATGTCTTAACAGGTTTTGTTAACACCTGTTTATATGTTGCAGATGTAACGGATGTCGGCACTGACATAGCAGATGTTGATGGAGCTGATGACTTCATTGCTTTCTCCGCTTGTTCGAACTTTTCCAGTTCTGGATCTTCACGGATTGTCTCGAGAAAACGAAGAGGAATCGGTGGAGGTGAAATGGTTGTCTTATGTAAGTTGTCTTCAATTATTTCCATTTCGTCAGTAACAATACTAAGACAATCGTCGGTGTCTTCAATGTTTATTATTTCTTTGGCTTCGAGAGCCTTGTCTTTAACTTCATTTCGATTTTCTATCGTCTTAATTATTGTCGTAATTGTTTGTGTCGCTGTCGCGTTGTGGTGTCTTAAAAAATCGCGAACGATTCTTGCCTCTTCTAATGTCGTCACTTGACTGTCTAACAATTTGCGATTCGCATCAAGTTCGCTGAGTGTGATGTCGAGGAATTCAATCATCTCATTTTCGAACTTGGTGCTGTCTACACAGATGCAAATATCTGTCTTCACAAGTGTCTTCATCTGGTCGGCATTAATTGTCGGAATTTTAGGGATGTTGATAGAGTTTGTCGTCAAATTAACTTGTCTTAATGAGTCAACTGTCAATCGAAGTAAATCGATTTTGTCTGACAGATGATCGAGAGAGTTGATGACTTCATCGACTTCATCTCGTTTTTGTTGCGAGACGATGCCTTTCTTCAAGATAGATGTCTTCTTGAAGGTATTGACGACAATGTCTTGAACCTTGGCTACATTGGTGATGATGGTTTTTTGCACATCAGACCAAGATTTTGTCGGCATAGTTTGGGAACAATTGTCGTCAGATGAATTAGCAACTGAAGTGGTACTACTCATTTTTGTGTCGGCAGAGGATTCCGGATCTTCGGAGGTTGTTGTCGAGGACCGATAATCTGCTTTGACTTTTGTTTTCAGGTTTACGCGAGTACGAGCGGATCGCGATTTGAGTTTTCGAGCGCGGAGACGAATTTTGAAAAATTACGAGACACGCACGACTGACTACAAGTTTGGATATACTAAAGTAAAGGTTTGGTTTTTTTTTTTGAGAAAACTCGAATGTCGACACACTTTTTGAAAAGGGCGAATCCAAAAAAAAATAAATAAATAAAATTTAATAAAAAATTTTATTTGAAGACGAGATTTGTCTTCAAAAATTGAAAAAGGCGGAAAAAGGCACACTCTTATTACATCGCGAATCGTGGAATGTTTAATAAAAAGCGGCAGAATATATAAAAAGAAACACGAACATTTGACAAAAACACTTTGAAAAATAGATTAAAATAAAAATCTTGGCTTACTTGAAGAGGTAGATGTTTCTGCTTCCAGGTAGAGCTGTTGAATGATTTCTGATTGCAAAAAGTGTGTTCCTTGTCCACGTGTGTCTTCTGATTGGAAAATCCAATCCATTGTTGAGTTGAGATGTGTGTCTTCTGATGTCTTATCTCATGTGTTTCAAGATTCTCGCCTTTTTTACCCATTCTACCGAATTTTGTGCGGGGTAAAAGTGTTTGCTGCAAAAACTTGTTCAACATGAAATGTCGAAAATTGTGATTTTGTCTTCATGTCTTCATATATTTCGCATTTTCATTGTCTTCAGCTGAATTTCGACTTGAATGACTACGAATTTTGACAAGTTCTATTCCATAGACCAAATGGAAGTTTCTAGACTTGACTAATTTCACGAATTATGGTCTTTTTCTTGTGATTTTTCTCGTCATTTGGGGAGAAATTTAAAGTTTTCGAAATTCGAAAAACCATAAGTTTCGATTTATTTAACTTTGTCTTCATTTTTCGTAGAAATTGTCTTCATGTCTTCATATTCCGTGAGGAATGGAAGGATCCAAAAAGGGGAAAAAGGGGAAATGTAGAATTTAAAAATCCATTGTCACATTTGTCTGTCACCACAGACGATGTAATAGAACATACATGGAAATGAAATATATAAGAGAATGCATAAAAGGACATAATAAAAGGCACATAAGAAATACATAAGAGAATACATAAGAGAAAAGGACATAATAAAAAGTACATAAGAAATATAAGAATGCATAAGAATGAGGTGACATGAAAACGGAATGTGGAAAACAAGTGTGAGTGTTCTGCTGTTTGTCTTCATGTCGTCATGAGCTTATTGCTGATTTTAATTTGCTGAGAATTACGTCGATAGATGGAAAAGGTGAGGGTGAAATTGTCTTCATCTATCGGAATTAATTTTGATGAGGCCAAAGGAGAAAACGGCCCCATCACGGTCGCCAGCAAACCCAGTATCGGGGGTTTACAACCTTGATAAAATGACAAATTTTTCTTTCGAAAAAGATTTACTAACTTCGAGTTCCATTAGTAAATTGTCGTCATTTTGTCTTCACTCGATTCTACTAGAGAGAAACTTAAAACAATGTTGTCGGCATTGAAACCTATGAGACATGTCGTAAGCTGAATGAAGTTAACGAAATTCACTTCAAGTTGTCTTCAAAGTTAACTCGTGTCGAAACAATTCAAATAGAAGTAGGCCTGTAGGTAACGGAAGGCTTAGGCATTTTCGTGTCTCTGGGCTAACTAGTAAAACTAATAGTCCTGTCACGGTCGCCATATTTTATGAGGCGTCCGAGATCGATCCCTGCCACGGTCGCCAATATTATGTGCGGCAAACGAAATCGATTCTCATACGTGTCATAAAGTCAACCTTTAATGTATAGTGGTGTTTAAATGCTAATGACGTCATAATGTCCTAGAGTTAGGACATCATACCGCCGAAACACTGATTCGAGGGGTCTTGACTTGTATCTTCAAGACATTTTATTTTTTGACTATGACTATGTCCTACGGCTGAATTCTTCTTGACGTGAATTAGACTTCATCGAACACGGTGAAACGCAGCTTACCTTTGTCTTCATACCTCAGCAAATTAATATGACGAGTCAGCAATAAGCTAAGTTGTGTGGAAAGAAGAGCCTAACAAAGTTTCGATCCATACAAGGTTCGAAACCTACAAAAACGAACAGCAGAATTATTTTGTCAAAGACTATAATTACAAAGGAACTATAGTGTCGACAAAGCGGAACAAAGCATAGCATGTAGCGGAAAAAATAAAAAAAAGCTATTACAGACAACAAGTAGGGGAAACCATCAAAAAGTAGTTGTGTCTTCACCTAATTGTGTGTCTTCATGAGTAATGGTTATGTTGTGTAAAAAAACTCCTAATATGAAACTTTAGGTCTCGGAGCTTTTGGTTTAGGATGAGGGTGAGGTGAGAGAAATACTAACATAGATGGAGTCAAATCCACTATGCGCGAAAGAAGGCTCTACACGGCCTTTATTTGACAGAGCAAGGCAGTCATCTCGAACCAAGCTTGTCTGAAATTTGTCTTCAACACACCAAATTTCCCTCCTAGCAGATGCCAGGAACTCCATCTGATCGTATTGTCGACGATTACTTCACCTCGTAGGTGTTTTAAAAGATCGCCTTGAAGTGCGATATACAACTGGCGAAACTAAGAATGCCTTGCGTGTCGTCACTACTGATCCTTCGTGACGAACGAACATCCCTAATTAGCCTTTGTCTTCAACTGAACCTATCTGGAACACAAACTACTATTTTAGTTGTCTTCAAGGTAGACCCGGTTGAATCATAATCTACATCCGTGGATGGTACACTTATATCGTTGCCTAACGTGAGGACTTAGACTTACGACTTGTGATTTGGACTTAGCTGTCATCCGCCTACACAAGAAGGACTGACTCAATTGCAAAGACAAACCTAGTACCGGGTGTCGCCAGTGCAAAATCGAGAGTGAGTTAATACTAGAATTCGTCTTCACAAATGGGTTCTTCTTGTTGATGAAATTTCCCCACTTATTGTCTGTTAATTGCCTTCAAACATGCGATTGTCGATAATATAAGCGAGAGAAATTATCAAAATGTCTACAACCAATGAAATTACAGATATTTAAAATTAAATATACGTCGACATACAATAGGCAAAAGCGCACGTGGATGACTGATAAAGCATAATATAATATTAAATGACTGCAAACCGCAAGCAAAGCGTGGAGCGAGCAAAGATAAAAAAAGGTTGGCTGCATTCATGTCCGGCGATGGGTTTTCACTGTCATTCGATTCGTCTTCATTTACTATATATTTCATGGCGCCAGTCTGTCGGATCGAACCAAATTATTGTCTGAAATTGTCTGATTTTGGCTTAGTTGTCGCTGAAATAAAATACGTTATAATTGCCTGCAAGAGAATTAGATTTTATTTCTGTCTTCATGTCGTCATCTGAATACGAGTTCGAATTCGGATAATATAATGTCCGAATTCGAATTTTGTTTCTTGAAAATTGTCTGCACTTGTGACGTCATTATTTTGTCTTATATTTGCTGAAAATAATTTTTTATTTCATGGTCCAGATCTCGGACTTCTCAGTACTTTACACAATTAATGATCAGAAAACAACGAAACGTTAAAATTCTATCATAATGATGAATCTTTCTTTAAAATTATAAAAAACAGAATAAAATATCAGTCTCCTCATTTTGGCAGATTTAACGTTTCATTTAGAAAATGTAACCTCTACCTCGATGTAAACTGAACACGCTCCCATGTAAAAAGATGCTTCACGTTTTTACATGGAGGTGCGTTCAATTTATATCGAGATTATATTCACCAATAATATGAGCTACTTTTCACTCGAAAAATGCCAGCTAAAACATTGCCTTTCTGATCATGTATTATACAAAAAAATAAACTCGAAAACAAACACTTTTGAATTAAGAAATTAAAATTTCAGCCATGTTAGTCTGAACCATCGAAAAATAGAAATTTAGAAAAAAATAAAACGAGCAATTTAACCGACATATAACAGCTTGAAGATCGGCCCCTTCGTTTTTCCAGGTTAGACAAAAATTAGGCAGCGCAGAAAAAACATCAGAAAAATTGCGATCAAAATTCGTCGAATAATTACCTACGAAAATATATTGAAGACGGTATTTATCCTACGTTTCAGAAACCATACGTCTGTACCCGTCGTTACCATTCCTCATTCGAAATTGCAGCCAAAAATACAATATTCCAGATTCAGACGTCGTCATCGACAAAGGCGTCAGTGTGGTTATACCAGTGGTTGGTATTCATCGAGATCCAGCATATTATAAAAATCCCGACGAATATAATCCGGAGAATTTTTCCGACGAAAATAAGGCTGCTCGACATCACAGTACTTTTTTACCTTTTGGAGAAGGACCCAGAATTTGTATAGGTACGTACCCGAACAGAATATTATATTTATATTCTCGAGTTCAACTGATCCTATTCAAGTATAGGTAATCTATAATTGACAGGGATAAAGGTAGGTACTATTGAGAACGTATATGGTTAGGTAGGAACTTCAGGTACTGATATTGATGCTGAAATTTCATCAGTAGTAGATATACAGATCAATGAATACCTGTCCAGTGTCTGGGGTCTGGAATGCACATACTTGCTACTCATTTCGAAATGATGATCGAAATTTCCACCATAATTCAGTGGTGGATCTACTGTGTTTAGATCCACAAAATTACACATGGGCCTTTTGTCAAAAATGCTTTTTAGGCCTTGAATGTCTCATAAAAAAATCATTGAACGAAAATTTGACATAAACTGTCATTCAAGATTCGGCCATTAATAGCTTCCATTATACATATATGTACTTAATTTATTCTCGTTAACAGTTTGGTAGATATCTTCCCTGAACTGACCTGTTTATTTTGGCCGAATTTAACCCTATATACCTATGAGTATAGTTGGTGTCGAAAGAGTGATGTGTGCGCTCAAGCCAATAGAATAATTTTAGAAGATTCACTTCAACTGAAGAAAACTCGAATGGTTACAACATATTTTTTTATTGAGAAGGGACTAGCAAAGAAGATAAATTTAAATAGGTAAGCATAATCAGCTGTGTAAAGAAGTATTTGTCACTCGACGGTAGATTTTTGAGGCGACAAAATTACAATTATTAATAATAATTTATTTTCAAATTACAAATTATTTTTTCTACCTTGCTACAGCCACTGAGCAGAAGAAATGGTGAGGCCACATGTAAAGAGCCTCCTCTTGAATTAAAAAAATAAAACAAAATATCTCTGCCGCTCATCAACCGCGGTATGTGTGTATTTTTCAAAAGTGTTAAATTTTGTAATGGCTGCCATTCGAAAACCAGTGGACTGATTTCCCTTAAATTCAATATCAGACCAGTCCCTGATAGTTTCCAGCGTTATAAAAATTTCAAGCCAAAATCTTTTAATTTACGGGAGTTATCGTGATGACAACATGGTGGGTTTGCACCATTTTGATAACCTCTTCCTCCGAAACTATCGGATGAATTTCAAAACTTTTAACACGAATGTGTAGCCCATGAAAGCTTCTAACACTATTCCAAATTTCATTGCCATAGGTCAAACAGCGGAGGCCCTCAAACTCCCAAAAAGTACCAAAATGAGCAAAAAGTGGAAATATATATAATATATATTGTATACAGAAGAATTTTATGACATATATATTCGTGATCTACGACTCATGATCGGCGATTTTCCACAGGTCCCACCCCCAGGTCCCACCATTGTACTAAATGCAATAGTTGTATTTTCTTTTTGAAAGATACACTAAAAAAAAACACCATACCTATACGATTAATACGCCATTACTAGAGTAGTAGAGTACATGTTAAAAGTATACAAAAAACACATATAAATTTGTTTCGTTCGCTCCCCTGCGAACTTACTTAAATTTCGTAAATTTGTGACCCCTTCGTTCGAATTTAAATACCTACTTTCTACAGCCCTGGTGTGAATGGAAAATTTTCTAATTTCTCCTCCCCCCCGATGGAAAATTCTCAGTTGCGCCACAGAATATAATTACTGAAATATTCATAGGTCAAAAAGCCAGCGAATTTGTATGTTTCATTTTATTTTACTTTCACGAATTCTTGAAATTTATAATTTTTTAATACTTTTTTGGTAGGTACCTAATATTTTGAAATGTAGTTTTAAATTTTATTATACTTGCCGTATTATTTAACCTATTTTTTAAATAAAAATGTACCTAACATGAAATTTTAAGGGCCAGTTGCATAAAACTCAGGCAGCAGTTAAACCACAGTTTAGTCAAAATGTATAGAGGAAATTGTGGTTTAACTGGTGACTGACGTTCAACCGAGTTTTATGCAACTGGTCCTAAAAATAGACTGATACTTTGAAACGAGACTGTGGAAGAATTCGTTCCTTGTGTGGGTGGTCATTGGGGGGTCCTGTATTGTGTAATTAAAACGGAAATTTTCAAGCATTTTGAACCTGGGCTTTTTGCCTTAGACCCGCTAATGTAGCCAACCACCTTTTGCCTGACACTTCTGTATTCTCTGTTCATTTTTTCCTCCTTATTTTCCTCCCACATTAACCTATGTGAATTAGAATGTTAGAGGCTCCCAACTTCAGTTCAAATAAGTTACGAAAAAATCAATCAATTTGTCATTCCAGAGACACGTATATAATGGGAAACGGACTCTGTCAACGAAATTTTTTTCATGAAGAACAAACAATAACTTGTCTGTTCCCCCAAAGTCGGCTGCAATAAAATGATCATTGATGACAGACAGGATGTTTTTATTTAAAAAATTTGCAAAAGCATGTTTTTGTGAATGAAGAAATCTTTTCCATTGATCATATAGGAAGCAAAACTTTGGGACGGACACTTATTATTTAATCGTCGAAATCATAAGTGGGACTATGGAGCCCCGGACCTACAGTCCCTTCAATCAGTTTCTCTGTTTTCTAGAAATTTTCCAAAAACCAAAACGAAGTAGAATTACTATGTAAACATGTTTTATGAAAACTGTTTTGAGGGGGTAGGGGGTGAGTGTAAGCTTCCTCACTCAACGAAAAGCATCTGGTAGTTACCATCAATGGTCAAAATAGAACGAAAAAATTTTTGCTGAAAGCGTCGATAATATTTACGGTCCGCCACCATTATATTTCGGCCCTTAGACCAAAACCAATGTTTGAATATGTATTTTATTTGTTTTCAGCTTCAAGATTTGGTATGATGCAAATTAAAGCTGGTCTATCTACGGTAATAAGAAATTTCGAATTTTTGTCATCGCCAAAAATGAAAGTACCCTTACAGCTCACTCCACGATTAATTTTAACGAACTGCCAAGAAGTTTGGCTCAGGTGTAAAAAGAGAACGTGCGAAAGTTAAATAAAGGTGTTCATTTTACTAAATAAATTTACCTATTACGCAGTACCTAAATATCGTTCTATTTCAGGTGAAACTGAAGCCTCGATAAATTGTGAATTTTATTTTTACAGCTATGAAGCCATCCCTGCGAAAGGTGTTATCATTTTTTGTAATAAAATAAATTTTTCTACGATCTTCGTGTTTACGTTTTCTTTTTCGTCCGGCGGTGCGGCCGCGCTCGTAATATTTTGGAATCATTGGCATGAAAAATGAAAGATGAATAAGAAACAGGAGCAGCGAAACGGAATCTGTTGGCAGGAATAGTGTGGAATTTTGGAAATGGCGCATTATGCTTCAAATTATGTCGAGGCGTGATATTATAAAGTAGTACAAAGTAAATACTGTAGGTAATATATCTGGAGTAAAAGTTTGGCTGCTATTGAATTTCCTCAAATATTAAGTAGAAAATGTTATGTAACCACTCTGAAAGCTGAAATCGTGGTTAATTTTGTTATCTTGATGAGAATTTTGTAGAGAAAAATTAGGAAGGTAAGGCTTTTTTCGAATAAACAATGAAATTTACGTTATTTTCAGTACAAAGTGTTTATGTAGGTATATGATTTAATGGATGAAATAGAAGATAACGACCAAACAGCCATAAAAAAAATTAAAGCACTTTAACCCATCATCTCCTTAATAATTATGTGTTCGTATGCTACAATAAGGGTACAACTATTCGTTAGACTCGTTATTCGTTTTATTGTTGTACAGGTCAACTAATTAATTATTTTATTTTTTTTTACGAAGTAAATTTGTTGCAGTGATATGTTGGAGATTTCTGCCATCTTTATCTAAGGGTGAGAAGTGGCATATCCTTCATCGCTGTAGGTGTCTCACCCTACCTCTAGGACGCTATTCTCCTCATAAATTGCAATTAAAAAAAAATTCAATCAAAGTAAAAAAAAAGAAGAAAAAAACTACAAAAAATTACTGAGTACTCTCAGCGCCATACCTATGATTTCCGGATTAGCAATAGCAGTCACGACATAGCTTGCCAGGAACTCTCTTCAAAGACATTGAATTGGTTTATTTTTTAGCGGCTTGGTCCTCATCAATAATTTTGTAACTACGTTTTTTGTTAACAAATGATTAGAAATTCGATGTCTATGGGTTGAATGTGAACCTAGAGATTTTCACATGATGTCTTCGCAGTCACCTCAATAAAAGTGCCAAGTCGGGCCCCACTTGTTCTCAAAAACTTTAAAAAAAACTCTAACTCCGCGAGCCACTCTAAAAAATGTAGGTAAATAAATACATAATATAATAAAAAAAAAAAGACTTGCGAAGGTCCCCCTTACATATTTACTGTTTAAACATTCAGCTGAAACATGATAAATATATATCTAATGTATGTGTGTGTGCATGTATTGCGCCGCCAGCTTTCCACAGATGTCTGCTTATGAGTGTGTATGTGAGTGTGTGTGTGTGTGTGTTATGTGACAAACAAAATTCAAAACTGGAGAGTGCGCCGTGCAGTTTTTTTATGCAATCTCAACTTTTTTATATCTAATATTTTTTTACACCCAGGAAGAAGCAGACTAGAGAGCAAGAATGTTTACACATTAAAAATAAAATGTATTTGGCAAAATGCTGGGTAAAAATTATGTTTAAAATAAATTCATAATGAATAAATTTTATTGCATTGTGAATTTATAAAATATACGAGTACGTTCAACTGGAATATATCCTCTCTTCTTATAAATAATTTAATATTTAAAAAAATAATTTTTACACATGAACAGTTGGGCAAATTGAAAAAATTTTCTTACAATGATAAAATTCCTATAATTTATTGAATGCCTGTGCTAAATTTTGTGACTACTGGTTAAAAATTAGTATCTGTGTTTTCTGATTTTTAGGCTGAAGCTGGTATAATAATAATATTGATATGTTTTAATACATTTTGTAAATCAAAGTTATTAGAAACAAACGAACATTGAGAGAGTGCATGTTAGAAGAAATAACTTGAATCACAATATGAAAAATAAATTGAAAAGTTCAAATAAATCATATAAAATATAATATGCGTTTTGTCACGTAGATTAATAGGGTGTACAGTGCATGGGTTGTAGGTCCGCAACACTGGACCAAAAACAATGATGTTTATCCTTGTTTAGGTCCAAACAAGTGCAACCACCAAATTTCGCGAGTATCGAATAAAATATGATCGAAACAATGAAACATTTATGGTTGACGCATGCATAAAATTTATGAAATAATTTGGCGTTTACGTTTATTATAGTGAAATGAATTTGAGAATTTCAGCCGAAAAACAAACATACCCCTTGATCCTGGGTGTTGGGCTTTAATTCCAGATCAATTTTAAGTAGGTATCTAATCCAAAATCTACATAATTATACCACAGCAATGATTCAAATAAATTTAGTATAGTAAGTACCGTAGGTACTGGTTGTAGATGCTTTTAAAAAACAAGGGTACCTAAGTACGTTAGCCTAAATATTTTTTCAATTTGTACAGAATTTCTTGCCCATAGTTTGAAGAAAAATTTGTTATTTAAAATATATTGTACTTTAAATTTTTTTTTTTAGATGTAGAACAAGAATATAAACGTGAAATTTTCGATAGTCTGGATTAATTTTGAAAAATAAATCTTTTCGAGCCGCTAAGACTTTTTTGTTTATTTTAATTAGGCTATATTTAATTTTTTTTTTTTTTTTTAAGGAGAGATAAAAAATTTTTAGGTACCTATTTGTACAAAATATTAATGAAGTACGGAAATAGAAGCTTCGATCGTTAAGTATTTTTATCCGATTCGACCAATTGCTAGTCTAAAAATTTCTGTAACTTATGCCTTTATGACCTGTCGTGTAACATGAGAATAGAGAATCGATTGGGGTTGAAGGAAGAAACCATATAAGTACCTACATAGAACGCACAATCGGTCGGTAAACTCGATCTGTCTCCCCTATAAACAAGTTATATTTATTTTTTTCGCACTGCCAACAGATTAGTTTATCTTTTAATTTTCTTTAAGCAGTGTCATTTTCGTCGATTCAAGTGCGATCAACAATGCTCGCCGCCTTTTTTACAAATATTTTCGCATATTTTCTGATAATTGGCTTTTTGGCTTACATTTACTTGCAAAAACGTTTTCGATACTGGGCCGACAGGAATGTGCCGCACGTGAAGCCAAAATCCTTGCTGTTCGGAAGTAATTTGGATTTGCTTTTGGGCCGCATTTCATTTCAAGAGTACCATGCCACCCTGTATAAACAACTAGCGCCTCATCCGTTCGGCGGCTATTACAATTTCCAGCGGCCGTTTCTCCTGGTCAGGGATCCGGATCTGGTCAAACACATCCTTAGCTTGGATTTCGACGCATTTTGGGCACGTCATACGGATGCCGACCACACCGAGCCACTGCGTTTACATTTGTTCAATTTGTACGGCGAGAAGTGGAAGGTGCTTCGCGAAAAATTGACTCCAGCTTTCACTCCAGCCAAAATACGCTTAATGGTCGAGCTGATGAGAGAGTGCGCCGACGAATTCGTAAACGTATTGCAACAGCCGGCAGAAAATGGCGCCGATGTATCCATTTCCGACGTGGTCGCTCGATATGGTAAAATTCGAATGTGTTTTGAAATAGTCGAAATTTTTTTTAAATAACTTACTTGTATACAGATTTTATCTAGAGTATTATCCAGTCTTTAACCCTTCGTAACTTGGGACGTTTAGGTTTTGATTTTGGTTTTCCTAGCAAAAATTGGACATAGGCTCATTCAAGAGTGTGGTTAGAAAATTATTCAGGTAGCAAAGCAAATTTTATCGAGGAAGAGACTAGCTGGGGGGTTAACAGGCAGTGATATAATTCGGAATTTGCTGCATGGGGAATAGGTAATATGCGGCCCTCAACTGCAACGGGGATGTACTCAGGATTTATTTCTAGAGGAGATTTTATAGGGTGACAAAACAATTATTTCACAAGGGAAGGAGCGAAGAAACAAAAGGGGTGAGTTCTGCTACTCATGAAGGATTGATGTCTAAACATAATAATAGGGTGGTTGTGTGCATGTGTGCATTGCACACGCACACAACCACACACCTACATGTCATGTAACACACACAAACAAGAGGTACAATTGCGAATCGGACAATTGTAATTCTCATTTAGCCCCACCATAGATCATGCTCTAAGACGTTTACTCATCAAAAATTTTTGGTGTTTTGAATTTCCATTTGTAATTTTTCCAGTCCCAAAACTCAACCACTTGGGAATGAGTGCCCCCTTTCCTCCTTAGATGCGCCACTGGTAACAAGTGAACTCGAAAGTCCAGTCACAATTAATTTTACTGGCTGTGCAAAAAGCAGTCATTGAAAAGTTTTTTTTAATTTTCTGATGAAATTAACATAAAAAAATTTATAATATTTTCAAGATAAGAAGTTTTACTTACAGTTAGCTATTATTAGATAAAAATTTTAGCTCGCTTAACCAAAAATAAGTAGATTTTCTTTGAAAACCCACTTAAAATTTATGCCAGATAGCCTATCTTTTTCTCATTATTTCTCCATTTCTACACATCATATCACCGATATTAGGGATAGAGAAAAACATACACATTCTTTTCTTTTTTTAGCTGGCTTTTTTTTTTTTTTTTGAAAATTCAGAGGGGGCAATTGCTCCCTATCCCAGGATGGCTATGCTCTTGGACTCATGTCTATAGTAGAATATCGAATGTAGTTTATTATTTGAAATCTTCGTCTATTTTACTGTGGTTCAATGAGGTAAAATTTGTTTTTTATCTCGTGACCCCCAGAGGGCCAGTCATTGGCGGATTTTGTCGAGGTGCAAGGGGTGAAATGCATCCCCGTGAATTTATCTTGCCCAACCGAGAAAATATCTGAAAAAAAGTCTCCAATCTTCTTGTTTCATTCTGTACCACAAGTGAAATGGATGAAATTCGAGTACAAAACACAGCTACAACTTATTAGGCATATAGTCTCTTATTCTCTGAAAATATGATGATTAACAAAGATTGAATATATCTTTTCGGGGATGAGAAATTAAGAAAGTTTTATTTATTTTTGGTAATTACTCAGTTCAAACAGGCCAGAGTTCTTGAAATTTTTTAATTAATAATTGTTATATATGCGAACATATTTGAACTAAATTCCAAAAAATCGATCAATAAATTAGATATTAAGAAAAAAAAATTAGGAGGAAGTAGCTTACTGCGGTCAAGGGGGATGAAATTTTGTAAAATGAATTGCGTCTATAGAATGCAATATTTGAGTGAAATTTCACCTTTTTAGTTGCGGGGGCTCTTTTTTCAGTAGTTTATGCTGTTATATGGTTTTTTGAAGAATCGAAGACGAAATTTTGAACTAGAATATCGAGGAATTTCTATCTTCGATAACAGAATAAAATCAACAGCATGTCATTTTAATAAAATTAATGAGGCCATATTATCTCCGTTAGCGCCTTTAACACGATGCTGTTGTCAGAAAATATTCATCGAGTCTGAATTATTAAGAATATAGGATCTTACAGAATTAAGTGGTTACTAACATTAAACGTAGTAAAATTGGTGAAATTTTCTCTAGAGATTAAGCTTTTCTCATTAGTCGAAGTCAGTAAATTAAACACGAAAGGCAACGTGGGGTCCGAATAAGAAAAGTGTTGTAAAACTAATCGTGAGGTAGTTCAACATTGAGAAAAATTTTAACGAAATTTGTGTATTGCCCATGATAAGGCCTTAGTTTATACATTTTTATTAATTAATAATTAATATAATACCGATATCGTAATAAAATCTATTATACTCCATCCCAAATAAGAACGACGTGACGTCATACGAGCTGATTGACCAGCGGGAAATGAAAAGGTAAAGATTCACACAACACAACAAAGGCTGCATCCAAAACTGTTCTGTTTACACCGATGTTTTCAGCTTTATGTAGCTGTGAAAGGTGATTGTCTTTGTAAACGTCTCGTCTTTCTCATTTGGGATAGACTGTATAGAGTTTTCACTTTTTCTCTCCAAATACACATTGACATAGTTACCCGGCTTGAAATTGTGCGGTATATGAAAAATGACGTCACGAGTGAATAATCTATAGGTATTATGTAAGCTGACTAATCGATTTTACTTTTCTCGAACAACAGGAAATGACGTAATAAGCACGTGCGCTTTTGGATTCCGCGCTCACACTTTATCCGATCCGAATTCACATTTCCGAATTATGAGTAAAAAAATTGTCCAACCACATTTTGGCTATAAAGTTCGCTCGTTGTTGCTGGCTATTTCTCCGAAACTTTGCAGATGGCTAAAATTGCGCATGTTCGACCAAGAGGCTGTAAAATACTTTATTACACTGGTGGACGAAACCATCAAATACAGAGAAAAGAATCATATCCAGCGAAATGATTTTATCGATTTGTTAATAACCTTGAAGAAGGAAGAAGAATCTGCCGATGCTAAAGACATGAATCGGTCAGGAAAAATAGGTAGGCCTTGTAATGCTTGGGTTTTGTCCTGAAATATGATAAAAGAGCTTATTTAATATTGTCATAAGATAATGAAAGTTAATGAAAAAAAAAGTTCATGGGTTTGGGTTACTTTCACAGAACTGGATTTTTGGTCTGGAGGAGAAGGGCTGAGAGTACCACAATTGAGGGTGTCTAATTTTAAATACCAGAGAAGGGTTTCCAAAAAAAAAAAAAAAAAATTCATCTCTGTTTACATTAGCTATTTGCTGTATGAAAAATGCTTCGTGGAAAATATTTTAGATCAGGAAAAGAGAAATGACTATGACCATTGAGTCAATGCATAAATGCTGACTTTGGGCTGTCTATCAGGGCTGTCATAGAAACATTTTCCCCCTTTTGTGTGACATTGATTTTCATTCTTGTGTAGATATGGCTTTGATGAATGGTAAGTTCGTAGCCAGCAGAAATAAGAGATGATGTACCACACAAAACTTGGATTAATTGTTATGTTATATCTGGGAGAGTGCATCTGTTCCCCATCACATTTCTCATTCTCATACCCCAACAGTCACCTTATGGTGTCTGGACATTGTTGTTGATTGTTCCAAAACAATCGATTATTTTCAAATGTGACTTGAATATTGGCCAATAATCAATTAGAATTTATGATGGTGACGATTATAAATTTTGGCTTTCCAATTTTTTCAAACAATTTTCTTCTCCCAGTTATTAATATTTAAGAAGCGATTTTAAAGCCGATTATTTTCTTCGATTATTTTACAAAATTTGATAAACGATACGATAAATCGGAAAAAATAATCGATTACAAAGTCGATTATTTGATTATATCGATTGATAATCAATATCACTAGTAGATATTTGATCATCAGACTCCGACCATCCCCTCCTCCTGTGAACATCAAAACATATCCTTTAGCCATTGAGTAAAATGGTCTTAAATAAATAAATTAATCAAGAGTCTAGACTGAAACCTAATTAATAATTAGCAAAATTTTGTAAACTCGAGACTCGAGTTGTGTGCACGGTAGGTTCTAAAAATGTGGTTAACCAGTTTTTGAATTGAAAAGACATTATGGAATAAATTATTTAATTCAGGTACTTCTTTCAAAATCTCATATAAATGACTGTTCACACAGGCTATTAATTTGTCGTAGAATAAGCACATATGTTGTTTTTTAGAAAAAAAAATCAGCATTCGTGGGCTAACATTTTTTTTAAATTTACTGAATTTTTCAAAAACTATTATCACCACTTTTTTTTTTTTTTTGGCTTCTTATCAAGTGTATTAACTAAGATTACAATTTAATGGTAATAACAATATTTATCCAAAAAATATTTTTTTCAATCTATTTTTTGATATTTTTATAAAAATCAGTTTCGATTTTCTTCGCAGTGAGTAGCTACGGAGGCGTGAAGACAAAGTCTCTCCCTTTTGAGCCAAAATAAATACTATGTACTTAACCGACCTTTCAGCGTTTATTAGGATTTATATTTGACGTTTTAGTATTCGTAATGAACTGATTGATTTCGGAATAATGAGGGTCGAGAGAAGTTAAGTTTGAGATGAGGCCATTTTAGATTCCAACGACACCCATCCTTAAGTGTCAAGTACAGCCCCGTCCCTCAAGCAGCGTCCACCCACCCATTGTCTATAATATGCTAGTTCCATTACATTCTAAAAAACTTTCAGATACATCCATCGAGAACCTAGCAGCTCAATGTTTCGCCTTTTTCTTCGCCGGTTATGCAACCCAAAATTTAACTCTTAGCACAACCTTATTCGAGTTGGCTCGACATTCCGACATTCAGAAAAAATTACGCGAAGAAATAGATAAGAGTTTCGAAGAGGAAGGTGAAAAAATTACCTACGACGCAATAAATAAAATGAAATTTATGGAGCAGGTTATCTTGGGTACGAATTTTACTACGACATGATATATTTTTCACATAGAGCTAAGCACTACTACCTGCCTAAATACCTATAAAATTATTATGTATGATCGCTGATAGTGATTTTATAACACACATTGACCTACTGCTGTTTTTCTTGAATTTTGTAGAGGCTATTCGTTGCTATCCAGGTCAGCCCGTCTTATTGAGACAATGCTCGCGGAATTACAAGATTCCCGACAGCGAAGTAGTCATCGAGAAAGATACGACAGTTTTTGTGCCCAGATACGGACTGAATCACGACGAAGCTCACTATTCGCGTCCGGACACTTTTGATCCTGAACATTTTTCTGATGAGGCGAAAGCGAAAAGGCATCCTTACGCTCATCTATTATTCGGTGACGGTCCTCGAAAATGCATTGGTAAGTTTCAAAATCTGATGGATATGTTTCAAGTTGTTCAACTATTTTCATGCAGGGAAAATTAGTTGACGGTGGAAATTTTGAAGAGGGGGGTGAGCTTTAATGCTGATAAGGACCTAAGCTGCAATTAATCAGATCAATGGAGTCATGCGTTACTCAAAATAATGTACATATAGTTGCTTCAATCCTGAGCCCCTTGCACCTGGATACAATAATTTTTGTAATTGATCATATCTCAATAATTAATAACGAACATAGTTACATTCTTCGACCATATACTAGATAGACAGGCCCAGTACAATGCTTCCCATTGAAGCAGTGATAAATACGGAATGTTACGTCACATTGTGGCAAGAAGTTGTTTTACACAGGTTATACTGTTGTTATTTTCAGGTTTTTGAAGTTGATTTTAGCCAGGTTAAAGTTTTTGTTTGAAAAATTGTACATAATAATTTTTTTTTTTTTTCTATTGAAAAATTCATTTCAGAAGAAAAAATAAACTTTTTTTGATTTTTTTTTCTTTCAAAACACCTTATGGGATCTAACATGCATTTGCCACATTGTGACGTCATTTATGTGTGCTTCAATTTCCATTGCCATAGCCAGTCTCCCTAGTATGTGGTCGAAGGTTACATTCAAATCATATTAAAAAAAATCCCTGAAGCGCCGCTTCGCGGCGTTTTGGTTTGTACTGGCCTGGAAACACTGATTAATTCGTTATATTAGGATGGAAACAGCGAAACATTTGAAGTTGGAGCATGCTTTGAATTTTTTCTGAATTATTTTCGTTAAATTTTGTCTTAATAATTTATCATCCATTTTTCTCTTAAAAAATTGAGTTGTACGTTTATTATAATTATTGTGCAATAGCTAAAACTGGACAGCTAATTTAACTGGATTGGCAATAAGTCTGATTAAAATAATATAATTGTTTTTTTTCTCCAGTGGCTCTGACTTATTAAAAGGTATTTACGTAAGTATAGGTTTTAAGCTACTTCTTTTTTTCTTTACAAATTTACACGTCAATTATTCATTAATTTTTGGATTTTTAAAATTAAACAAAAAATGAATAAATATTTAAATGAAAACTGAAATCTGTGATTACTGCTATATTAAGATAATACGTAGGTATCTACTTCATGAAGGGTGTCGATGGGTTAAATAGTATAACTTTCAAGATCAATTTTTGTGGTAGAAAAAACAAGAAAGTTCCTCTTGCAAAATTATGAGTAATGCTTTCTTTTCAAATTGCAGCTTTCCTACGTGGGGTTGGGAAATAAAAAATATGATAAAACTTCCCTAAAAATTCACAAGTTATATGAACAAAATTTGGTATATGGGTGTGGAATGCCTTGTCGTGGAAGATATTCACACATGAAGGTCTTCAACAGTTTTCCATGTTCTGCATTTTGTACATAAAAGTATGGGAGAGCTAAATCCAAGGCAAACACTGGCGATTTTATAGCCAGTTTTGTGAGCTTATGTAGTGGATTTGGCACACGCACACAGACACACATACGTATGTATACATATGGTATTATGTCATAAGTTAGGTTGTTTCTTATCTCTGTTTAGGTAATAAGAAACGACGCAACACATTTGGTGCTGGTCTGTGACATCACTGAGATTGTTATCGGGTAATAATGTTGTCAAAAATATCGATACGTATTGATATTTTTCCAGGAATATCGATATTTTGCGTATCGATATTTTTGAATGCCAATTTTGAATTTTTTCTTCTGTGGTTGTGGTTGTGGTTGTGGTATTGACAAAATTACGAGTGAATGAGTGATAGCTGAAACTGATAACAGATAATATTTATGATCTTTATGAATTATGAAATTATGAAATGAGAATAATTTGATCTTGACTCCAGTTCAAAATGAGGAGATTTCTCAAACATAGTTCACATACATCTATATCTACAACTACATGAACAATTCAAGTAAATACCCTGACTTACTTTGCTTCCATTATTCTTTTCCTCAAATTTATAAAATTCAAATTTATATTTTTTTCATAGTTTTAAATGACAATAATTCAGATGAGCCATTTGCAAAAATTTTTTATCAAATTTTATAAAATATCGATATCGTATTGATATTATCAATTTTTTCCCACAAATATGGATATTGTATCGATACAAAAAAATATTGATATTTGACAACACTATCGGGTAATTGATCACGGCCCATATAATGTATCTTACCCGTACGTATGTACAGGTATGAACATACAAACGTTCGAGTGTGTATTTGTTTAATGTCTTAGAGACAAATATATGCCAGCCTTTCGGCAGCGACTGTTGTCGAGGGGTGGGAGCCTCTAATACCTCATACGAGTATGATCCCCACAGTGGGTATAAGCATTTATGTTATTAACCATTTGCTTGCAAATAGGGTAGTAAAATTGACCTCACAAAAGGGTTAAGTGTGGGGATGATGAAAACTATCTGTTTCATGAGAAAAGGAAATGATTGGTATTATTTTCTCATTTTGACTTAATGACTTATAATGTATTCATATTATAGGTATATAATGTGTATGTATTGTCCAAAATTTTGTGTTCACGGTTTTGAGAAAACAGCAAAATGGTTAGAGTTGAAATTGTCTCGAGAGATAGTTTTCATACAGGAGCCTGACAGAAAGAAGTTTTCTGGCTATTGGTCAGTTAGTTTCTGAAAAAACTGGAAAATAAAAAATTCCTGGAAAAATCGTTTTTCCAGTATTCTGACAAAACGACAAAAGTGATGCGAAATTGAAACTTTCACGATAGATTATCATTATGTAGGTTCAAGTCTGATAAAAGTTATACTTGGTAGTTTCTGATAAAACTGGAAAAGAAAAATTATTGAAAAAAATTTTGTGTTTAAGGTTTTGAAAAAACTATAAAAGCGATAGGGCTTTAAATTTTCAAGAAAGATATTCCTCATATGGGACCAAATCTGATAGGAGTTTGGTGCCTATTGGTTAAATAATTTCCGAGAGAACTAGAACTCCATCACCTCATTCAGGAGAAAAAAATATTCAAAAATTTTACCATACTCAATAGTTTTTGAGAAAAACGGGATCGAAAATTAAAATTAAATTAAGATTGTTTTTTATTTCAAGACTGATGAAAGATAATGAATGCGTGTGGGATCAAGTGCCTGAGAATACAAAATGTTAGAGTTTCCTCATGTATTTTCAAAAAAAGGGAATTCTTTGAAAAAGCAAGGATTTACCTGGGCTATGTGACTGAAAGCAAATTGTAAACTACTGGTATAAACTATAAGAGAGGCGAAAATTGAAATTAATTTTTTCACTTCCTCGTAGAGAAAATTCTATATGCGTCACTGCGTTCGTCACTTAAGTGGTAACGCAATGAAATTGAGAACCATTTTTTCATCCATATCAGCAAATGTCCGGGTTTTCAACCAGGGGCGTAGTTAAAATTTCTTTAAGAGGGAGAAAAACAATTTGATGACCATTTTTGTTTTGCTTGTTACTTCTAAACATTACAAAAATTTGAGAAACTTAACATCTATGGAACCCAGGGTTGCATATTTATTACTGAAAATTTATCCAAATTTGAAAAGTTAAAAGTATGAAAAAAGAAAAAAAGAGGTCATGGGGTAATCGTCTCCTTTGCCTCTTTGGCTACGTCCTTATGTTTTTAATTACCATCTGATGGAAGAGCATTTACGAATAAGTTCTGTCAAAGTATGTCAGATAATATACGTAGGTGCGAAGTACCTATGCACTGGTTGTCTACTACAGACAAATGTCACAGAGTAGTTACAAAAAACTAGCTGATTCTTTTGCTCCCGTATGGCCTTTTATTATGAACAAACAATTTCAGATAGGTATCTGAAATGGAAGCATGTATTTAACATCTAACCGTTTATGGTGAAACTGTAATTTATATGCTTAAAGAATGCGTTTAGGTACCTTTTTTACTTTTTTATTTAAATATTTAAAGAATTTTTGTTACTTTGTCCACCGGAACGTCTTTAACGAAACAACACCATAGGCTAATAAAACCGAGAATATTAGACCTAGCCTACTCAACTTGACGTATTGATTGGGTTTTAATTTTAGTTATTTTGATAATACCTAATTGGGACTTTGTAATATTTTACTTCCAGGAATGCGATTTGGACTTGTTCATTCAAAGCTGGCTCTTACAATGCTATTGAGACACTACGAATTCACTTTGTCTCCGAAAATGATATTACCGTTGAAATTCTCGTCGAATATCTTTTCAACGAGTATAGTCGGTGGTATTTGGTTGCGTTGCCATAAACGACTTCCTCGAAATTAATAGCGGTCATGTTCATTGGGGTTTTTGTGAATCAGTTGTCTAGTCGAAAGGGAGGTTATTAGAGAAGAGGCGCACAGTGCATTACATGCTCTGAGTCAGCATCCTTCTATATTTTTAAGTTATTCAAGAATTTTAAACTAATTTTTGCAAGCTAATATTTCATAAGGCAAATTTATGTGGCTCCATAAACACGGTTCGATTTTTTGGGCCTACAACTTGTTTGTTTTACTCTTGAAATTTTCATTTAACTTATATGTCCATTGTGAGTACGAGAGGACAGGTCAGAATATAAAACACATTAGAAAAAAATGAATTGATATACAGAGTGTTTCTTTTTTTTTTTTTTTTATTATTATTATACAAAATACAAAAAAAAAAAGTGGCTGGGCTAACTTCACAAAATGGGTTATGCCAGCAAAAGTTTATAAATTAGATTATACTATGAAGTCGATGAAGTGAAGGAAAGTGATAAGGTTTGAGAGGTGAGGGGAGTTGTGGGCGAGAGTAGTGGTTATTGTAGTTGGTAGGTTGTAGTGATTATGAAGGTGTGAAGAGCTGGACATGTCGTGAGAATGTGAGTGAGTGAGAGAGTTGAGATTTGCAATATTGACAGTCAGGTGGATGAAGATTAAGTAGAAGGAATGAATGAGTTGAGGCACAGTGGCCGATGCGGAGACGAGTGATGGCAATTTGGTGGCAGCGAGAAAATTTAAGAGTGTCAACCCATTCGCTGGTATCCTCTTTTACTGAACGCAGGAAATTGCTGAGTGGAGTATTCTGCCAAAGAGTCTTCCAAAGTTGTAGAGTGGAATTCTTGATGTGCAGCTTGCGGTCAAGTGGAGTCACATGTTTCCAGAGGATGGTGGGTTGGGTTCTGGCTTCTTTGATTGAGCTTATAAGTATTAAAACTGGAACGATGGTAACGCAGTCATGCTGACTTCGATTGTGGATACATATTTGCTGACTCTTCATACGGAGGGGTTGAGATATCAAAGTTTCAAATTATTTTTGAGTAGCCTTGTATTTCAGGCCTACGCATATTTTTTTATTACAAATATATCTTGTTAAAAAATGTATTTCTGAAAAAAATGGAAAAATAATTTTTTATAGATAATGAGAAAATAAATAACTTTTGTAAAAAATATTTTTACCTAATTTATAAATAATTAATAAGAATTTTCGTTGTAACTAATTGAATTTTTTTTTTTAATTCTGCAATATTTTAACGTTTTTTAGTTTCTCTACAGCAGTGATTAATTTGTAGACAAATTACTTTTCATATTATAAAAATTATTCATCTTTCAATTTTTACCCAGAACGTACTGTCAATTTTTCTTAGTAAAATTTTTGAAAGCTTGATAACGATAATAATTTAAATTTTGAAAAACATTATATTAACCTTAAAATAATCAAGATAATTTTTCGATTTTGATCAACAAAAAATTATATTATTCTAGTTTCACTGAGTATAGAAATAGCATATATCGTATTTACCCTTTGTAAGTACTGTTTAGCACATCAGTAATGTTCCACTAACGTTACTGGTTAAAATATCGTTAATTACCATTACTTGAATTGTTTCTGATTCTGGTAACTCACCTCTGAATTTCGACAAGAGAACAGTTTCATTTCATACTCGCTTATAACATTTCGTGAAATACCTGATTTCACATTTTGTCCGAACATATTATACTTTTATGAATTATTATTTGAGCTTTTACCAGGACAAAATTTTCTTTGTGTTATGAAATGAAAACCTGAAGAACACCCCAATCTATAGGTAGTTTCATGTGGTCGAAATTAATTTTCAGAAGTGAAAAGGGGGAGAATGTTGTCGATTTTCACCCTCTCACGCCTATATAAATTTTTTTAAATATATTCTGTTCCATTAAACATATTTTCCTTTATATATATATATATAATAATTCACAAAATTTTATACTTTTATGTTCCTTTTCTGAGATACGGAGCACCAAAAAGTGACAGTTGAAGAGTATACATTATATTATAATCTACTGTATGTGCATGGGCTAGTTAAGTAAATAGTTTGAAAATGAAATGAGGAGCGCTGGGTGCATTTTATCATCTAGGGTCAGTATTTCACTATAATCTGTTCAAAATAAGAAAGACATGTCGTCACAGAGACATCATATTTCACAGCTATGTCGAGCTAAAAACATTTTAGATGCAGCTTTCGTTACATGAGGTGAATCTCTACCTCTTCCTTTCCCTCCTGGTCCATCAACTCATATAACGTCATGTCTTTTTTATCTGGAATGGACTGAGTCATCCTTTTTTTAACTGGAAATTAAATAGGTATACTACCTTTAAATTAATAGAATTACAAGTAAAAATCGCAGTATTTCTCTTCAAGCGTTTTTTTTCTGAGTAATTGGTGTTGAAATTATTGTGAAATAGGTACCTATTAATAATATTATTTTATCTTTTAATTTTCATATAATTCGTAATTTGGTCGGACATAGTTTGACCTGCATTATTGTGTATCTTTTTTCGTTTGTATCTTATTTATTCTCTAATACATTTCAATTTAAGCGCTTAGTTAGGTAAATACTTGCGTATTTTTTTTTTCCTAATCAAAATTATATTTTTACTTTACATTTTCGTATTTTTATGTGAATTTTTCTTTTTAATTTTATTTTTAAATGACTAACTGTTTTTATAATTATGACGAAATTAATACACTAATAATAGAATGAAAAAGTTTTCTAATTTTTTTTTTTCATCAGAATATGTGCCGTTTATAGTTAATATTATATCTCATTGTTTTTGTTCCCGATGACACTAACTTGGAATAAGAATTGAGAAGAGGCAAAAGTGAAAGTTTACATGAGAGCAGGAAATGAAAGAGGAAAGGAAAAATATTATTAGCATAAGGTACAGTGGCGGGTCCAAAGGAGGAGGCTGGATGGCCACCCCCTTGGTTTCTCAAAAATGAATTAGAATACAATCGTGACCCATGATAGTCAGAGAAAAAGCAACCTGCTATACTTACTTCAAAAGCTTGATCAAAGTATTCAGGAATTTTAAGTTGGATTTTTTCTTAACAGGGCAGAATGTAAAATCCTCTGTCAACTTGAAAAAGGTACCTATCTAAGAACTTCTCCCTTTTAACAATTTTGTTTTGGATGACATGAAACTGACCACCGATAATTTTTTTCACATTTTTTTAGAAGCTCAGAAATAGGCTGACTTTTTAATTGCTGAAACTTCCATCATTTTTCTGTCTAGTCCATCTTCTTATATACAACTACTGATGAGGTGAAACAACGCAACAATGCAAGTTTACAGATGGTCTAGATCTGTGAAAAATTATTTCATGGTTCTAATTTAAATACTGTTTTAGTGTGGTTTCAGTTCTGTGAAAAGGCAAAGCCAACTTTACCTATCAAGCCATAAAATTAAAATAGTAATATCGTAAAACTGATGCCTGGAATGCCAAGTTTTTAGAAAACCAGAGTTTTTAGAGTTGGTTTTTAAATTCCGTACTCCTTGAAATAAAATTTGTTAATAATTTTCGTCATTTTGGCTCTATTGGTGCCCCAAAATAGTCTCCAGCTTTAACATTTTAACTCTACTTCATTGCTTAATAAGTAAGGTTGGCTTTGGATTTTAAATAATTAATAATTCAAATAGAAAAATTTTGGCTAAACGAACATTTTTGATAAAAATGGCCCGTGATATGAACAATTGCTCAGATCTTCAAGAAAAAAACTCTATGGTACCTTCTCACTAATCAGGGTCTACTTAGCCCTAATTTTTGAGAAAAATCTTATTTTCCCCGAGTTCTATCATGATAAATTGAACAGCCTCATCACAGATCTAGTGTTGCATTTTTTAACTAGTTTTGAAAAAAGTTCAAGTTTCCCACTTTTTGTCATATCAAACACAGTTAATACTGGGAAAAAAACATTGTTAATCACTAATTCACATTAATCGAGAGATGGAATTCCAACTTCCGGATATATTATCGACTATTCTGCTAAGAAAAGGCTCAGACCCATGGAGGTTCTAGATTTATAGTAAAAATTTAGTCTTGTTTTCTTAGTTATATATTTTGAATAATGCATTATCATGATTAAAATACTGTCGGTTTCATAATTGTGTAGGTAAATAATTTTAATGAAACCTATGGCTCCAAAAAATGAAGTATGTGCGTATAATAAGAGGAATAGAACAAACCCTTTTCTCTCCAGTCAGAAAAAAAGAAAAAACTCATATAAACTTAGAATAATATACATTACTCTCATGCATTCTTGAAAAAAAATTTGGACGGACACCTGACAAAATCTAGAACCGCCATTGTTAGGGCAGCCATAAGTTTTTATTCTTGGGGAAAAATTTTGGTCACCTTTCTTCTTGGAAATTGTTTGACCACATTTTTATATGAATCCATTAAGTATAGCAGTGAACTTGATGTTCTACAGGGGGAGGTAGAAATACAATAAAAAAGGGGAAAAGAGGAAAATAGAGGAGAAAAAACGAAGGGGATTGGTTTGAATACAGGCGCTTATCGCCAGGGACGTAGCGAAAGACTTTTTTTATGGGGAGGTGTGAGGAGAGAAAAACGAAAATTTCCAACAGCTAAAAAAATGTCAGCTGACACGATTTTACAACTAGTATATATATACAACTGACAATTTGCTAGTTTTTCCAACTACAAATTTGCCAATGTAACGAGAATACTGGTTACAAAAGTAATTTAAGTACTCGTAGTTTGAAAAGGTTATATTATACACAATATAAAACAGTTAACTCGTAAGTTTAACATAAAAGGTAAGATGAGAAAGATAGATTTAGATAGATAAATTAGACAAGTTAGATATTAGAATTAGACAAATTGTACATGGTTACATGAGTTTTTATAGTTAAGTGTTTTGGGAGGAGAATATGGCGATTTCTTGGAGAGTGGAAATGGTAGTAATATGATTGGAGAATTATGACAATACAAGTTTAGAATTGTCCAATAGGAGTTTAAGGAAATGACATAAATGGTGATTTTGGGTATTTGCAATATCTGCAAAATGGTTTCATAGAAAAGAGTTGTTATGAAAAGTGTATTTATGTTTGTTTATAAACATAATATATGGAACAAATGAGTCAGTAAAGGCAAGTAATGACTTGTTTACATGACGTCATTA
>WOFM01000452.1:0-10844 GCA_011428145.1 Ericerus pela
CTATACCAAGGAGGCGTCAAACTAGAACAAGGGGCCATCTATGCGGCCGAAGACCGCCTCGGACAAACACACATGCCGCCTGTTCATAAAGGACAGGACTAATAGGAGATGGTACTTGATAGACACAGGTGCAGACTTGAGTATATTGCCAGTAAGTAGAAACGAAAGAGTACTTCCTCCAAAATACTATCTCCATACTGTGAATGGTCAAAACCTTCCAGCTTACGGACTGGAAACCAGCAAAGTTGACATCAGACTTAAGGAAAATATGACGTGGTCCCTCACTGTTGCTGACGTTCCAAACCCAATCCTGGGTGCAGATTTCCTTGCACATTATGACCTGATAATTGACCTCAAGGAGGGCAAATTGATCGATAGTGAATCTAAAAATTGTGTGGATGGAAAACACATGCTTACAGACTGGACAAAAATATATCCGGCTGTACCAAAGTCGACAGACAACTCTTACAGATCCTGTCTGACTATCCTGGAGTCACTCAACCATCAATTCGCAGGTATCCTACCTATAAACATGACACTGTTCATTACATAGAGACTAAAGGACTGCCTTGCCATACTAGAGCATGAAGGTTACTGCCTGACAAACTCAAAACGGCACAGGAGTACTTCCATCCCATCATTGCGGAGGGCGTATGTCACCCCTCAAAAAGCTCATGGAACTCCCCTATCCACATGACCAAAAAACCAAGTGGAGAATGGCAAATTGTTGGAGACTACAGGGCCTTAAATGCCAAAACAGTTCCTGATTGCTACCCAGTCCCCAATATAATGGACTTCAACGCGAATATGAAGGGTAAAACGATGTTCACCAAAATAGACATCAACTGGGCATTCCACCAAATTCCTATGGCCGACCAGGACGTACCAAAGACAGAGGTTATAACCCCCTTTGGACTATTCGAATACCTTCGAATGCCGTTTGGACTTCGCAACTCAGCACAAACTTTCCAGAGATTTATCAATGGACTGTTCAGGGAATTGCCGTTTGCATATGCATACTTGGATGATATCTGCATTTGCTCTGAAGGCGGTGAGCAACAGCACGAGGAGAATGTAAGAGTCGTCATACAGCGTATACACGCTGCCGGGCTTACTATCAACGTAGGTAAAAGCTTATACGCACAAACTGAAATTGACTTCTTCGGCTACAAAGTCTCGACCGAAGGCATTTCCCCCTTGAAGACCAAAGTAGAGCTAATATTGAACTTCCCAAAGCCCTCAAATGTCGCTGAACTCAGGAGTTTTTTGGAGATGGTGAACTTCTATAGACGTTGCATGAAGAATGCAGCAGCCAAACAAAGTAAGCTGTTTGCACTAATTAAGACAAGTAAGATGAAAGATAAGACTCCACTCGAATGGAATGAAGAAGCCAAACAGGCCTTTGAGAAAATCAAAGATACACTGGCAAATGCCAGTGTTCGGTCTGGTTCTGGCTTACCCGTACTTGTGTACAAAGTGGCTGAACACACTTAAATTCTGTAGAATTTCTTTCTGGTGAGAATATCTCTCACGACAAGGTATTTCACATTATTCTAGGAAAAATTAGTGCAGGTGAGACATAGTTGTCTTGTGTACTGTAACAGCATACAGCTGTTACTAGTTGTCCCTTCTCAGCATTTGATATACGTCCAACAGTTTTTTTTCCTTGAACTGAGACAACTTTTGGTGTGAAGTTTGAGACAGTACTCATGCCTGTTTCATCCACATTGAACACTTGACAAAGTTCAAAATTGAAATGTTTCAGCAACTCAGATAAATTTTTGGAGAACAAGTCAACCTAAAAAATATTTTATCTTACATCTATTTGATAATTTTAAAGAAAATTTATATCTAACTTGAGTTTTATTGAATCCCATTGCTCGAGCCACTGAAGTTTTATGTGGGACTCGCAAACTTAAATTGTGTCGATTTGTAAATGATATGGCCCAATCCTCGCCAGTTAATTTATCTTTTGTATTGAGTAGATGAGGTATCAAATGTTCGTTTTGCAGATTGAAATGCAAGTTGAAGCAGCTGAAAAAGAGTTAATCCAAAAAATCTATTATCAAGATCAGGAAACAAGTTCATTTTCTTGTTCTTCAGAGAAAATACTCCTAAAACATCCTAATTTTCCAACAGTGTTCCCTGCAGAAATTATAAACAGGCGTATTTATTAAAATTTAAAACTATGAATTTTCACTCTTTATAATAAATTTCCAAATTTGTTACCTCTTTTCAACACTTTTCTCGGACTAGCTTCATTCACTTTTTTTTTCTAACTAAAAATCGAATATATATTCCATTAGCTCTCTCAATCTTTAGTTTCTGCAAGGTTTGAGGGCCAATAGGATGTGTTTCTGTTGCATGTACATAATTTCTGAAAAAAAAAAGAAATAGAAACAGTCATGATTCAATTATATCATCACATTTTCATGAATAACTCAGTCAGACTTTCGCCTCAAAATGAAATTTTATTTATTAAAACTTATTTTCTAAAACTGAAGATAATAATACAGAAATTGTTATTTAAAACTGATACCTTATTATGGAATATTATTTTTACCCACAAACTTCAGTATCTGCAAATTGTTAAACACCAACTCTTACAAATGTTGTTAGAAAAGTTACATCAAACAAACGAAAAATTTATATTCTGTCACAAGTTTATCACCATCTCACTTAGTTCCAAGATTTTTGGCTGCGTTGCCAGTTAAAAGAGGTTTCACTTCAAAAATCTGAAGTAATATAAGTTAATTCCTTCATTTTAAGAATAGGTTATAATTTCATTGATCTTTTTTCTCTTATTTCGTGAAGTTCTATTAAAATAGTACATCACAGGAAGAAACATACAAATTAATTTTTGAAAGTGCCTAATTTATTTCAATGTCAAAAATACCTGAAAAACAAACTAAAAAGAATCGTAGCTCCTTCAATTTTGAAAATAGTTGATACTTTTATCGGAAATTTCCTATTTGTAATACATTTGCGGCGATTGAGAAGCTTCCTTGTTCACTCACACACGTGTTTCTGTCTCCCACACCTATACAAATGCCTCACTCACTCATTCGCACAAACAGACATTTCTCTCATGCAGGTTCCTATTGCCATTGTCCTTTCTTTACCAACTCGTCCAACATGATGCCTTCTCTTCTGTATCGCATCATTCTTTTTGTATCCTTCCTTTTCATTACTTTATTTCGCCACTCTCCCCTCACAGCAAAGGCAAATTTTGGTTGAGTTTCTCACTAAATACGTGACGACGTGTGTTTCTCCTTTTTGGTTTTCATTCATTCTATTGACTGTTCGCTTTGCTTCGCTTCGTTTCTTTCAATCTCTCCACGCTGCCAGGTATACGCGATCAATTTTGAAAGTATATCTATAGAATAGCAAACATTTTAAAAAACGTGTTTGTTTATTTTGATTAATGGTGATAAACAGGCGGGCCAATAATTATTCTAGGCATAATAGCCCCGCACATTGTATGGAGTTGATGGATAAGAAACTACAACTGAGAGCCTTGGACTGGAATACGGTAGAATAATATGATAGAAGGTATCCTACCATAAAGCAATTATACTATTACGAAACACCAGCCGCCCTTGGTTCCAGCTTCGCTTGGCTTCGTCACAAGAGTAGGACTATAGGAGTAGCCAGGGGGCTAATTCCCTAATAATTCTACCCTTTCTTTCATTTTAATTTTTTTATCAATAAGTAAAAAATTATAACGTAATTACGTGGTATATGATCTTAAGCGAATTCTGAGCCGAAATTAAGGTATTTGTAGTACAACGTTGGCAATAATTTTTTTCAAATTTATTAACATCTCATTTGTATTCAAATTTATGAAAAAAATTTAAATTATCTTTAGTAGGTATTCGATAATTTAAACTGAAATTAAATTGCGATAACTATTATCACCTCTTCAACTTCAACCAGTAGGGAATATGGATCTTACCTCAGTAATCAGCAATCGCAGCGCTATTTACCTCTATCTTAAATCCTAAATTATGAAAAATCTCCCTACCAAAATCCCATACCAGCAGTACAGAAATCACTGGCCGTCTAATTCTACCCAACAGTTCTTTCAATTTGAAAAAAAAAAAATTTAAAAAAAATACCTAAATCAAACTGTCGCATTACATAGAGAGAAAGAGAGAGAAAAAAATTAAGTGGGGTGAAAAGGGTAGACAGAGAAAGCAATATTTTTTCCATTTCTTTTTTATTCCATTCTTTTTTTTAATCTTTCAACTGATGAGGATTGAAATAATGAAAAATAATAAAAAATATATGTACACATTTTGCAGTATTGCTCAGGTTATTATGAACAGATCAAAATAATAAGCAGCCTATTTTATGGGTAAGAAGAGGAACTTGTTGATGATAGAAGAGTGAAACAAATCGGTTCAATAGTTTTAAAGATTACACATTATACACACACATACCGAACACTTTTGTATGTTAAAGTATATATATGGTTACTAAATATTGATCTGAAGGGATTGAAGTAAGATAGGATATTGTTGCTTGGTTGCGTGTTGTAATAAATGAGAAGGACTAAAGACTATTTTTACATGATCTTGCAATATTAATATTATTAATCAATTTCAATTCTCAATATAAATAACTGTTTCTCATTTGGTTTAGAGACAGCCATGATATTCTTCCATTGTGTCCCATAATTTGCCAACAAACAATGTTGTGAATTTTTTGATTGGGACGATACAGCAGGGATATAGAAAGAGATACGGCATGTGTTTTCAACCATCACACTTTTTACAAAAATAGTACCAATTTTCATAAAATTTTACTTTTGGGTCTGTATTTAATTTTTCAAAAAAATTCCACGTTCTCAATTAGGGGAATATTGGAAACGATCTTTTTTTTTTTTTAAACTAGGGATCTATTCAGATGTTTTGTACTCGGGCTACCTTTTTATGATGGTGAATATCCAATCTTTATTTTTTTGAATTTATAATTGTATTTGTATTCACCCAATGATGAGCAATACATAAATACCATGAAAATGGATGACAATATTCAACAATATTCAACAATATTCATACAGAACTAATTATAGAAGGAAGTCTCACAAAACCAGTATTTGTAGCAGAAATGGACCAATCATTCAAAAGTTTTGCTAGAAACTTGATCAAAGTAATAAAAGAGGAAATATGTGTTGTGTTTAGACAAAATAGTAATTAAATATTTGCCTTATCTTCAATTCACGCAGTCGTTTAATAAAATTCATCCTTTAGCAATGGGTCAAATAGGTATTATTCGTATTTGCCAAAATTATGACAAATTACAGGGAGTTTTAGTGGATATATTAGGTACTAGGTTCTTGTATTTTGTATTGCTAAATATTGATTTCTGGCTATTCAAAATATCCTTGCGGTATTAAAATGGATCATTGTTTGAAATGTGTTTTTTAAAACCCAAAACACATATTGCTACTGCAGTGACCTACTAAATGTTTCTGATTTGATTTGATTTTCATAAATTTTTTAATTATCAGAGAATAAGTTTGTGATTTATATGGTACACTTTGACACCCTGTGGGTTTCCCTTGTAGTAGGTAGCTGTAATAATATTTTCATATCATTTCTAATACTTCTATAATTATTTTTTATTTATTCTCATACAGGCCCAGAAGTGCTGCTCCCCAGTGCTTTGGCTCGTGTCGGCGCTGTATTTTTTCTAGTATACCTGTAGGTAACAGTGTAGAATTCGTTGTTTTAGAAAAAGGAAAGAAATTTTTTTTCAGGTAGTGGTGCATGTGCATTGAATATAAGGAAATAATTGGTGAAATAATTTTGGGAAATAATTTTAAAGAACGAATTAACCTTGTACATTTATCATAGTTGTGGCAACTTCCTACCAGTGGTGACGGGTGTACTTGTACACTCGCTGGTAAGTTGTGTGGCCTGTCCCTACATTACATAGGGCAAACACTCTTTTGGTACACACAGGTTAGTAGCTCATCACTACTAATCTAATTTTCATACTAAGCAAGGCTCACACACATACGAGGTTGCTTAGTAGTTGTACGCATAAGCTCACCGCTGAGTCCTACAAGTGGTAACCCTGACATGTGAACAAAGTTCAGTTATCGGCGCACAGCTGATGGAGTAGGTTGTAGTCTTCTAGACTCCCTCTCATTAATCGTTGAACAGCCAATTGAAAAGTTACAGTTTTCTTAAACTCCCTCTCATTCATCGGCCTGTAACCAATCAAGAAGGTAGTAGCTCTGCTCCCTCTTGGTCATAACCATCTTTTTCAAGACATCCATCAAGAGTAAACTCAATCTGGCAGAACTCGGATGCAAGTCCTCGAGTTCTCATCTCCCCTGGTGGCATTGCCTCTCCAGAAATGGATCAATGGCAAACCAATCAACAGTCTCATCTCCCCTCTTTTCTCTATTGTTGCATCCTTGACAACACTGATGAGTGGAAGATTATCGAGGGTCGAGGCCACCGGCATACCTTCTAGTATGTCCACACCTCTCCTTGATACTGTGACAATCACATCGTCGCCAGCGGTTGTCCATTCCTCCAACATCCTGGCATCCTTTACGCCACTCTGAGGGGGAATGCCAAGACAGCTGCCCCAGTAGGATGAAGGCCTAGACCATAGCCTGCTTGACCTATCACCCATTCTTCAACGGCGATTAATGTCCACCATGACCAGCACACCAAATGTCTCGTGGCGGCCCAAGCCCTGCCTTGCACGTTGACTGGATTGCCCCAGTTCAATGCGAGGAATGTGTGGCTTTGGCTGCAAAAGACCAAGAACCCAGCACGAGCTCATGGTAATGTCATGGAGCACCAAATGTTTTTAGCCATCTCAGGCCTGCTCCAACCATTGGTTGCTAATATAGTCTCCGACTTACTATACAGCACCAATCCATCTCAGTAGACATGGAGTAACCTCTGCCAGTTGATTCTTGAGGAGTTTTCACCCTCGAACAACATGCTGGTACAACAACTCCTGAAACAGATGTCTATGACCCTGGAGAGAAACCAAGCACTTACCAGCATAGACTGGTCCAACTCAATGGTGGTCACGTTGATGATACCATCATCCTAGGTCTGCTTTATCGCAGCTTAGCCTCGATTATCCGACAACCTCTGTCAATGCAACACCTGGAAAGCTTGCAATTGGCTGCCATCATTACTGACGAAGTGATTGCCCTAGAGCAGCTATTCAAATCGCAGTCTACAGACACTGTGATTTTAACTCCAACTAATATTGCTGCTCTTACAGTTCCAGTAACTAGCATTTTTTCCATCTCTGGCACTCCTTACGTAAGTTGAGAGCCAATGCGTTCAGGGTAACTCTGCTTTTGTACCAAGCCTCGATAGTCCCTGTGTCCAGCTGAGTCTTGGTGGAACAGTCTTCAATGACTTACTCGGACCTTGTTGCCCGTCATTGGCACTGTTCAATCTCCATCTACCTTCTCATGCTTCACACGACACAACTAGGATAGGCCATCGTATATTGCTCTATCCTTTACACAAGGTTCCACTCCCTTAGTGTTGAGTTAACAAGACTCCGTTCTCTCTCCTTCAGTCAAGATGTGATTCGATTGACCCTTGCTCAGACAACATTGACGTCAATCTGCAAAGAGCAATTGACCCACTCACAACACCGGTGACTGGGAGATACCTACTGCTTAAAAACCTGTGAGAACCTTCAAATTACCACACTCGCATCTAGTACGCGTTTATCATCATCTGTTTTCCCTGGAAACATACTGTGAGAGAGTAGTGTGGCAACTCCCTACCAGTGGTGACGGGTGTACTTGTATACTCGCTGGTAGGTTGTGTGGCTCTTTTGGTACACATGAGTTAGTAGCTCACCACTACTAATCTAATTTTCATACTGAGCAAGGCTCACACACGTACGAGGCTGATTAGTAGTTGTACACATGCGCTGACCGCCGCATCCTGCAGTAGTGATTCCATAAACTTATTTCAATTATATTTTTGTACTTTTTCCTTCGTGAACTATCATGTCATTTGATCAAGTATTGACTTGTCCAATGACATCACTGTTTCCATTAACTATTTGTTTCTAATCACATTTCAATTATATTTCCTTAATCTGCTGATATATTATATTCCTCTTAATTTCATACATATACACTCATATTATGTCACCAATTTCTGTTTCTGTTGGCTAAATCATTATAACATATATTTATTGTAATCAATTAGAAATAACCTCCTCGACACAATATGTAAAATCACTCCAACTAACTCCTTTAGCTCCAAGCCTAACCTATTCTGTATATTCATTCTTTTACTTTCACTCCTATACTTAACATTTTGTATTTTAATGTAATACCTATACCTACACCATTTTAATAGTTGAAGTGTGTCCTATACTGTTTTTGTAACAAATATACTTTTACAGTAGTAGATTGGAAATCTATTTTTATAAGCTTTTATTCTACACACTACTGCGATTTATAAAATACACCAATACTGCAGCCAACCTTCCGCAACAAAATAATGTTTATTTCGCTCGAAGCTAAAGCCACAAAAAATAAATAAAAGCTTATCTTTTAAAAATTTGTTTTTAACCGAAACTTATTATAATTTTTGACGAATATTGTTAATGTATGAAATTTCTTACCCAATTTACTAAATAATAGAAATCGATAAATGTCAAAAATCGTTGAAAAATTGTCCCTTTTTTTCTGGGAAGGGGGAACAGAGAGCAGTATTTAAAAAAAAAAAATTATTCAGTAAATTATCAATAGACGATCTTAATAGAAGGTCTATCAAAAACCTCCAAAAAAAAAAATATATATATATATGATAAAAGGTTCTTCGAGAGGATGATGTGGGGGTTGGTTATACATAATCAACTTTTATATAGTGCAATCGTAGAGTTTGACCCTTTAAGTATCTAACGAAACAGATCATTAATTTGAACATTTTCAATACTTATTATAGATATACTTAACTATAGGTTGGAAGACCTTCGTTTTATATTTGCGTTTATGACGAAGTCGTTATCCCCTATCTATCCAATGTATTCGATAAGAAGAAGGTACCAAACCAGCAACGAGAAAAGCGGTAAGCATAATATTCCATAATGTTCACCAATTATAATTTCACCGAAAAAGTTAGTTAATCTCCATTGATTACCATGGGCATCCAGATAAGACGTTTCAAAGATAAATTAAATCTAATTCACAAATTAGTAAGTACCATACTACCGTAAAAAATTGACAAAGATTTCTAAAATAGAAATATAGGTAGGTACTTAAGTTATTCGTCTAGGCTACATGACAAGGTTTTGTTTATTTTGCTGGTTATAGTATAGAAATTGGTCTTTCTTCTTTAAATTTTTTAAAATCTTAGGTTTTAATGGTTTGAATTTTCATGACATAGTTTCTGCGTGAGTGTTTATCAGAAAACACATAAAACAGGTAAGTAGGTATTAAAATTTTTTTATTTTCCAAATAACTATCGGTGCATCACTCCTACGAAGGAGAGCTATTTTTCAATATTTTAGTGGTGTTGATACCTTGAATTTACTAGTAAATATTGACAGGTACCTGGATAATTATTAGGTATAGGTGAGTATTAAAATGACCGAAGGTTCGTCAGATTCGCTAATTTTAAGCTGGAGAAATATTACAGCATGGACCAAAACAATTAAAAAATCCGACGGAAGAAAGAAATTGTTGAGTGATGGTAAGATATCATTTGATTTTCTTCTTCTTTTTTTTCCTAATTAAAAATAAGATAAATTTTTTGATTTTTAATAATAAAAAATTATTAATCGTTATACGGAACAGTGAGCGGAATCGCGAAATCAGGAGGTCTAACAGCCATTTTAAGTCCGAGGTACGTTATATTGGCTTAAATTTTTCTATCAGTCATACTTTGCTAAATCATAACGCAATAATTATCTTTCTGAGGCGGTAGACCGCGTATTTCTCTTTGAGGTTGAATGTTGAAATAATAATAGGTATATTGGTTTGTGTCCATAAATATTGTATATACGTACCCGTTGATTTCATATCATAATGTATTAATTCGTTTTTGAATTGATTACATAGTGGAGCTGGAAAGACAACTCTTCTCGCAGTTCTCAGTAAACGATACCAAGGTGGGTAATATACCAGACTGTAGGTAGATATACACGTACTGTTTTAAGAGATTGCCCCAATTTCAAGGATTAGATAACTGCGTGAATTTTGATAACAAAACTTCAACGCCGCCTAGGTATACGGTAGGTATGTAAAAAAGAAGTAACAGGATAGGCTGCATACGTACTTACGTTGAAATTAAATTTTAATAATTTTATGCGTTCGACGGAGGTTTTATGTCAAGTGGCGATCATTAGGTAAATGTCGTTAAATTTGGAGCCTCTCGGTGGAAAGTTAGTATCTATACGTGCCCAGCTACCTACCCGCTTACCTACTTAAAACGTACCTATTTAAGATTCAACTGTGGGTACCTACCATACCTACTTACATACGTCCTTACCGGTTTTTCATATTTTTCCTCCTCGATAAAAATAGCCGCTAGAAGTGGAAAATTTAACTCGAAACGTTTGAGGAGAAAATTTAACGCTTCGGTTTTGAAAACGGGCAGTCGAAATAATGTACGAGCGACTTTTGTGCAGTCATAACGATACAAATACCTAATAATATTTCGTGCAGTTTGCAAGAAAAAAAAATACGAAAACTACGAAATTAGTCGTGAATATTTTAAAATTTGTAAAACTATTTTACGTAGCCTACCTACATTATATATTAGGTATAGGTAGATACGTATTTTTGTATCAACTGTATTTAGGAATTAAGTGTCTATTAGTAGGATAGG
>WOFM01000452.1:13372-84048 GCA_011428145.1 Ericerus pela
TTTTCTTCCTCAGTTTTCTACAAATAAAGTGATTTACGTATTTTTTATAGGTCCAATAGTTTCTGGGCTGTCATCAGTATAACATTTTACAGCACAATAATTCTGCTTTTAGAGGGCTGTCAAGGGGGAAACATCAACTTTAGGGGCAGAAAATGTTTTATTTCATGACGCACATTACTTGATACACAAACTTCACACAATACATCCTCTAAATTTTTTGAGAAAAAAAATTTGTTTTTCAAGTCAACAAGTAATATAATATGGCAACCTAGAAGCGAGTAACCTGCCCTGAATGGAAAAATATCCAGAATAGAAAAAAAGTGGCAGGATATACTCCCATTCTAACATATATGGATGAGCGAACATATACAGTAAAAAAAAAGTTCGCCACTTTACCTTGTAATTTCTATATTATACATATATGAATTTTCAAAAATAGTACCAAAATTTTCCTTTAATCGTGAAAAGCAAAACGTACCTATCCCAAATCCAGATGGTTTTATGAGATCAATTTTAATAAGTACATTTTCTAAGAAAGCCTACATAAAATAAGAGGAAGGAGAAAAATTGAATTTTTGAGGAAACTATGATTTTTTTAAACCAAAATGAGAATTCTTCTTTATCAAATTTGATAAATAGATTTTTCAGGTCTATTATTTGACTAATAATTTGGGAACAATTGAACAATAGGAACAAAAATTGGTAGATCTGGTTTTTGTGTTAGAGGTAATGTTCGTATCAAATGTTGTGGCTGTTGGACAAGAACTGCAACCTTTGGTTGGGCTCACATCAAAAGTTCGCCCCTCCAACAGTCTCAAGGCATGAACTGTAAAGCCAATTGCAACAAAATTTGGAAGCATGTAATAATAATTCGAAATCAATGTCTGTTTCAAACTTGGAGGCGTGTGCTTGAAAATCACACATTTTAGACATATCAAATTGCCAAAAATGCAACATAATGACACCTACCAGATGTACCATAAAACCAAGATTATAGGGTTCCTCCTTCCCTAAATTCGAATGTGTGAACCAAATTTCGTGACAATTAAACAAAAATTGCGACCTGTAACGAATTTGATAGAAAAGGAAATTATTGTATACTGTATACATATACTTAGTATGTACATGTATATGTATATACATATATATATATATATATATATACATTATATATATACATATTTACATGGGATGTAACAAAATTTGCCGACAAACAGGAGTGGAGGGATTATTTATTTACGGATTAGGGTAAAATTTAACATGTGGTTACTTAGGATTCATATCTCAGTCGAGTTCGAAGGTGGGCCAAATCCGCCCATTAGTTTCAAAATGGCGACCATTTAATTTTGAAATCTGCAGACAAAGGGATTAGGGAGTAATTCTTTTTCGACTTGAAATTTTCATTATGATAAAAAATTCTCAAAAACCATAAAGAATGCAACCCCCAGTTCTTATAATTTGAAATTCTGTCTATTCTAGGCGTAAGCTAGCTTTCCAATTTGCATTCTTTAGGTGTTTGGGCGGCGTGGGGATTCGAACCCGTACCGGCCGAACACCTAAAACTTCCCTCGTTCACCGTCACAAAAGTCAGCACCGTACTCACTCGGCCACGGTTTCGGGTGACGGTGTTCGAGGGAGTAGCGTACTTTATATGCGCTGACATAGTGTGGTGGCCACCACACCACTCCCCCCCTCAGTATAGCGGAGCATAAATACGGTTACCTATACGAAGGCGCCTAGGTAGGGACGTACACTGGAATGTGGCAAAGCCTCTCCCTCCATCACTGCTCCGTGGCATACGCCCACCAGCGCTGTCACGCACAGAAACGGCTGTGCAATGCACCACAGTTACAATTGGTTTTACTAGTGTCCAAAAGATGGCTTGAATAACCATCCCTCGGATCACGTCGGGTTCACCACTTTAGGTGTTTGGGTGGCACGGGGATTCGAACCTGTACCAGCCAAACACCTAAAAACTCCCTTGTTCCTGGTCACAAAAGTCAGCACCGTACTCACTCGGTCACGGTGCCGGGTGAAGGTGTTTGAGGGAGTAGCGTACTTTATATGGGCCGACGTAGTGTGGCGGCCGCCACACATTCAATTTGCATTTTTAACAGGAGGAGGTTTATATCAATCAGATGGTTTTTTTTTTTTAGATGCTTTTATTCTACTCGCTGAATTTGTTGAAGTGCGTCAGATGATCAACTTCAGCGCTGCTTTCACATATTGCAACACACGCACACATACACTTATATCTGTTTTCATCGATTGTTTTTTCAATTTTTATTTGTTTCTGTCTCGGAAAAAAAAGTGAGAAATTTTATTTTCTCTTTCCTGTTATTTTCTTCTTCAAATTATAAAAGCGTATTTTTTAAAAACTCATTTTTAAATTAAGTTATTCAGGTTTGATTCAGCAACTTCCCAACCTAGGAACAGATTTTGATAAACTTTCTTTTAAATGATGGATGATGCACGCATGGTTGTTCTATAGAATTTTTGTAGAATCTGTTAGATAGTGTTTGGGTTATGTTTAAGTGTAAAACTGTTAGTTTTAAATCAACGTTGGCTGGAAGTAAAAAAATCATTGAAAAACTTTTTTTTTTTTTTAAATCAAACCAACTTCAAAAAACAAAAAGCGAATAAATGTTGTCTGAAAAGAGAAAATAATTCTTTTAAAATTTCTTGTTCAATTGAAATGAAAAAAAGTGTGAATTAATAATTTAAAAAAAAGATAGAACTCACAAAAAAAAAACAAAAAAAAAACAATAAAAAATACACTAAGAAGAAAAAATAATCCTTTTTAATTGTTTCAGCAAGATGTAGGTCTGAGGACTGGAATTATTCAAATCAGAGCTAATTAAAATGTTTTGTCATAAAATTTGAAGGAATTGATATAAAAAGCCTACATGGTAAGAAGAAAAACAGTGCCGACTTGAATAATTTCAGTTCGTAAACCTACATCTTACAGGAGAAATTCTAAAAGGATTATTTTTCTATTTTTAGCGCATTATTGTTGTTGTGTTTTTTTGAAGTTGGTTCTATTTTTTGAAAAAAATTATAAATTTACCAAGATTATTTTTGATTTTAGGTGAATTCTAGTAGCTATCATTGTAACGATATATTTCTTCTCATTAACATTCATATTCGTATATCATCATGCTAATAAACTGTCATCCATCCTGTACAATGTATGGCAATCAACCTAGCAAATAGAATTCAGACACCTCTCAGGAATGTTATTGCATCAGCCTATACAGCTCTCTGACTTGCACATACACTCGTCATTTGCACCATACTTACAAAATACCTTCGATAGTGTACCAAATTCACTGACGCACGATTAATCAATCACATAGAATATACCTAGTATCTTCCAGAATCATCTCAAATCATCTAGAAGAACTATTTAGTCTATGCCGCGTAATTAGGAGTAGGATAACCAATCATCTCATTGGTCAGCTCTGAAATCATCCTACTATGATCATGGGTGTAACACCACTTTCGTGTCATCCTATGTATTATCTGTTCGCAAATTCGTCGTCGATCCTAGTATTGTAAATGAAGTGTGAACGATAACTGTTAAGGGGCTCAATAGGCGAGTCCGCAACTGTTAGTATAATCTGTACTTGCTACAAGTGTTTGTTATTTGAAGTTAATAAATGTAGATTGGAAGTAAGGAATGGTTTTGAGTTCATCAGTCAGTTTTAGCCTAAGTTTCCTTCAAAATCATACTGAAGAAATTTAAAAAAATATATTTTTCAGGTCGTCAAATGGCACGATTTACCAACTATAAATACAACGAGTCAATTCTGCCAACTGCATAAACAGTTCTGGGGGAGCCTCCTCTCCATACCCCTCTTAACTACGTTCGTGTTCGCAGCAAAGCCCACTCTCTCCCTCATTTCGCAACGTTTCTCAACTATCGTGTCGTGTCGTGTAGTTGGTCCGCATCAGAGGTCCAGAAATACGGAGCTAATGATAATATTGCCTCTTCGCAGCTACGATATCCAAGTCCGGGTAACTCGCAGGGTACAGCCCAATCGACGTAAGGCAGCCCTATTTCGAACGGATTTCAGCCCGCCATTCGTACGTAAAGGTCGTAAAGGTCGTCGAAGGAATTTGCTGCCTTCTCAGTTTCGGAGCTGTCCTTCTGTACCAACGCTCCATGTGGTGCCTCCAGTGAGAGGGAGGGAGGGAGGGAGGGAGGGAGGATGCTACGAATGAAGCGGTCGTCGGGGATCGGGCATCGGGCATCGGGCATCGGGCATCGGGCATCGGGCACCGGCCACCCTGCATAATGTAGCGCTGCTGCAGTCGCAGTATTTACGCACCGCGTGATACGACCAGAAAAAAGGTGCAGAAGAAACGTTAAAAATGTGAAAAATACGAAAACAAATGAATCGTCGGGGCTTCGTAATTTAGTTTCCTATAGAATCGGAACGACGGTCTTTCAGCCCCTTTTTAATGAATAGGTAGGTACTGGCGCGAGGAGGTGCGAAGGGAAGAGGAAGGCGAGTCAGCAGTTATTTGTACTTTCTTCCTTACTTCGTCGCCTTAATCACCTTCTCGTTTTTCGTCCAACGAACGGTTTCCAGCCAATCACAGATTCGTAAACAGGTACTCGATGTGTTGATACGAAACGAAAAGAACAGTTATATTAAGTGCACGTATGCAAGTGGTTAGGGTTGCAAAACGCCTCGGGATATTCGGTTCAAGGCAGACTGTAGGTACGTTCAGCAACAGGTTTTTGTTTTCCCACCGCGTGTAATCGTTTTTAACAGTGTACCTACCGACGATGAAAACAACCCTTAAAAAAATGTATAAAAAAAAAGCAGAAAGAAAGGCGAGAAAGACGAGAATGTGAGAAGCGGATGGCGGGCGAACGGCTGAGGGGGTGGCAGACGAGGCGTAGAAAAAATGTGCGTTCGCGTCGAGTCGAAAAAAGAATTCTTTGTAATTTTTACTCACCCTTTCGCTCACTCGTTCCCTCTCTCTCGAACGAAAATGAAACGATGGGGTTTGTCGGAATGAAAAAATTAATCAACGATACGTTGTTATTAAAATAGTCCGAGGAAAAAAAGGCAATTTTTTTTCTTTCTGTGTGCCCGAGTGTGAGCGTGCGTGTCGTCGTAAATTAATTCGACGAGAGCTTTTTTCTTATTTCTTCTACAAAAGACTGAAATAAATATATGCCACGTTTTATAACTAAGTATATTAAATAAAGTGGGTATAGGATAAAATATTTTAAATTTCGTCGAAATTAATTTTTTCTCAACTGAGTTAATTGAAAGGGTGGAATATTCGTTGGCGAAGGAAGAAGCAAAGCTCGATAGACAGTATTGCGATGCATCCATTACTTAGGTGAACGAGGCTTTGGTTGAGTGGCCAGAGAGTGCGAGCAGGGGTGTAGCCAGGGGGAGCCAGGGGGTTCAGCCCCCTGGCATTCTCGTTCGCCCTCTAGCAAAATTTGCCTCCTTGGGAAAATTTTGGCCTTCGTGTGGAATTCAGAATTTTATTTGACAAAATTTAATTTAATATTTATTTTCTTTTATTAAAAAAACTTTTTTCATGTTCCCAATTAAATAGCTCGAGGCTGTAACGTATATTTTCGTCTATTTTTAGAAATGACGAACATATTTGTTCACTCATTTTCGAATACCAAAAACGTAGATATTTATCAACAATTATCATCCTATAGCTCTTTATAAACAACCACTAAATTACCCGTATTTAATTTTATGTATACAGACATACTCTCTGTATATTCATGACCTAGTTGTACCTGTCCCTCGAGTACTCGACGAGTCAGCACAACCCTATAATAACAACACCCTACCTCACTTTACCTATCCGACACGTACGTTTTCATACCCTGAACGAGTATATAATCCCTCGATTCAGTTGTATAGTTGTTCAGTTTAGTTCAGTTCTCCAACAGCTACTTCTAAGTACCTGGAACCTCTCTTGTAGAAGTCTCTAGTGAACAGATAGTCTTGCTTGTTGAATTGTGATCTAATATGTATTAATATTAACGTAGAAATATGTACTGTGTTGTACAGAATATTATTTTATTAAATGTGTAAACTCACTCATGTGTTTGAAATATTATGGAGTCTCATAGTAATGTTAAGGTCCACGATAGTGTGTGGATGATAAACTTGAATTTATTTTAGAAGTATTACTGCTTTATCAGTACGTGATATTTCGTGTATGGTGTACTCCCGAAAGTGGTCTTAATTAGGTACATTACCACCTCTTTTGGCCGTTACATTTACAGTTTTTGAGCTGGAATACTTGTAAAATATTCCCCCTCTTCCTCCTAAACTTCGACAAAAAAATATTAAATAGGGGGCTTAAAAATTAACTGCCCCCTGTAACGGCCAAAAGAGGCTGTGAAGTACCTATTTACGACCACTTTCGGGAGTACACCATACACGAAATATCACGTACTTTAAAAGCAGTAATACTTCTAAAATAATTTCAAGTTTATCATCCACGTACTATTGTGGACCTTAACATTACTATGAGACTCCATAATATTTCAAACACATGAGTGAGTTTACACATTTAATAAAATAATATTCTGTACAACACAGTACATATTTCTACGTTAATATTAATACATATTAGATCACAATTCAACAAGCAAGACTATCTGTTCACTAGAGACTTCTACAAGAGAGGTTCCAGGTACTTAGAAGTAGCTGTTGGAGAACTGAACTAAACTGAACAACTATACAACTGAATCGAGGGATTATATACTCGTTCAGGGTATGAAAACGTACGTGTCGGATAGGTAAAGTGAGGTAGGGTGTTGTTATTATAGGGCTGTGCTGACTCGTCGAGTACTCGAGGGACAGGTACAACTAGGTCATAAATATACAGAAGGTATATCTGTATATGTAAAATTAAATACGAATAATTTGGTGGTTGTTTACAAAGAGTTATAGGATGATAATTGTTGATAAATATCTACATTTTTGGTATTCGAAAATGAGTGAACGAATATGTTCGTCATTTCTTAAAATAGACGAAAATATACGTTACACAATTCTCCGGGGGGAACAAAAAAAATTAGGAAAAAAAAATTTTCCAAAGTCTATCCAACACATACATATGTCCAGATAATTCTGCATGATTAAAATTATGTCATATAATGCGAGTATGAGTATATATACTTAGAATAAGATTTTTACGAATATTAATTATGAGTAACAAATTTTTTCTTACGTATATATAGGAAGTTAATATATCACATTATTTTGCGTAATTTTTACAATGCAGTACTTTTTGTTAAGTTAGTACTATTTCGATGGGAGATTAATCTTAAATATATTATAATACACATTAACATAAATGATATTGTAATTAACCATAGTAAGAATATCCCATTAACAAAAGTTAAATAATCATTAAAGTTTTGGTCGGGTATTTGTAGTTCAATGGATTTAATTTTGTTTTCGAGATCGTTAACTGGAACGGTATGAGGAACAAAATTTTTCCATTTGGGGTTATAGACCTTTGTCGTTGCCAGATCAATGGCAAGATCAAATGGTTCTGTAGAATCAGAAAAATATGTCCACAGAAGTGGTAAATGATTTTCGATTTTGATGGTCTCTTCTAAAGATTCAGAGAGACAGGGGATTTCTATTGGGATAATTACAGTATTTTTATTGTTTTCGTCAATATTCTCAATTTGAATATGACAAGGTACATCCAGAATAAAAGTTCCGGGTGAATTATTATTTATTTTTAGTTTTTCGGATTTTTTTGTAATGGAATTAGTTGCTATAAGGGAGTTAAAATTTACGATAGCAAATTTTGTGTGTCCAATAGGATGCACTAATGTTTGATTATTATTCAGATTACATTTAAATGAACAGGATTGTAGCAAATTTTGGTTTAGGTCTTGGAAGAATAAGTTCTTTGCACAAGACGATAATTTATCACTTCCTCTATTAGAAGGAAGGAAGCATAATGGTTTATCCGAGTTACAATAATGGAGGTTGGTTCCACTAATATAACGTACAGAATTTGTTCTGATTTCATGAATGATCAGAGATGGTTCTTGATCCCAGCTACACAATTCATTAGAATGACTTTTGAATGTGAGCGGAATAAAGTCGTAAATTTCATATTTAGATTCTAATTGTTTTAGGGGAATTTTAATTTCTAATTCTAACGTATTTTTAAAGAAATTGCAGTTTACAAGTTCAGCATGATAGTAATTTTGAATATCTTTGATGGGGATTGCTAGGTCAAGGCCTAGGTTTTTCGTAATTTCCACCAGTTTTAATATGTCTTTTTCTAATATTTCTTTTGAGATAATTGAAGAGGGAATCCTATGAGATTTACACGACGTTAGGATATTTGATAATCTCAACGTATTAATAAGATAGTTATCATAGAATCCTTGTATGTAATTTAGGGAGATTAGAAGTTCGTGTTCTTCTAATGAATTTTCCATAAAAGAATTTGTATGCGAAATGAATTTTGTCATAAAATTATTTGTATGGTCAATGAAGCTATGCAGATTAGTAGACGTATTAACTAACGCTGCATGCTCAGTTAACAGTTGGTTTTTAATAATATCATATTCTTCTTTCAACGAGATTTCATTCGCCAAGAAGTTTCGTCCATCTCTAAAATTTAATACTCGACAGCAAAAGCGTAGCGCATCTCCGAAGAATGATCTGATCGGGGTGAATACGCTTCGTTTGCTTCGAATAGACGATGGTGTCGAATAGAAATCTTGTATCATTGCGGTATTTTGTTCTTTCAGATTCGTAATAGCATTTTTTAATCGTTTTGCCATTTCTGCATATTTGCAATTTTTCCAGGTTGTTTCATTGCACAACCGGTGTTTGAAGTTTGTTTCTAATAATTTATCTGCTGATTCATGCAAGTCTAGCTTAATGGAGTAAATTATTGGGGCAGATTTAGAATATACGAAAATATTGCTTATTTCTTGAAAATAAGCGCCAGTTGACGCCGTCGTAATCCTATATGGGTCAGACGATGTTCTTTGCGCAATACTAGTCGAAGAAATAATTATTGCGAAATAGAAAAGTAGATTCGTATACATTTTCTGAAACAGAAAGAATGCAACGTCTAAGTTATTTACGAGAAAATGGATTATGCATATTACTGATTTGTTTTGATATTCGTAGGTTGGGGTAAAGGGGGAGACAAATTTTTCCGATATCCAAGTTATGAATCTCGGTCAAACTGTTAATATAAAATTACTAATTTTATTTCCTTCGTCAGTATTCTGTCTTTGCTTTTACCGATTTACGCCATTTTATGTGTTATTTTTTCTCTAATTTTTCGTATATACTTTTTATATTTTTCCAACTTTTTTCGTGTCCGTTTCCCGAGTTTTTGTTTTTGTGCGTGACAGAGTTCCGTGAGGTGCGCGTTTTTGTTCCGTGGATTGTTCAGTTCGATTTAAAAAAAAACAACAAATTTCGTATTTTTCCTCACAATGCCGATCGTGTACCTAAATGACCGTATGTTCAGTTCGCACGGAAAGGTGGATGCTAATGAGACCTGGTTCATCGGGAATCAGGTTCTCAGCAAGATCCATCCATTCCAGGACTGTCCGTGCGAACCTCGTCTTTTTTATACACTTCATCGGTTATTTTCACTGTTTTACCGAGTTTCCGGCGAGTCGAACAGAGAAAAGTTCCTGAGTGAGTTCGAGCCGCATCGGGTGCCAGAGGAAACAATTTCGGAGGAACTGAGTTACTGGAGTCATTCGGTGAGGTTCGTATGTTGCCCTAAATGTGAAGTTTTCGCTAGACATATTCTTTTTTCCCTACGCGTATTCTATCCTCGTGCCATGATGGTTGAGATAGGGTATTCGGGGATCAAGTTAGAGTTTCGCGGAAACCTCAACACTCCAGGGGTGGTCGGCCTGGGGATACTCTCTGGCCTGCTGGTCGGTCTGCTCTGCGTTTCGCAGCAGACAAACACAGAGGTTACCGTAGAGTACATCCATGTCAAACCTATTTACCTCACCGATTTCCTAATAGGTCCAGGCGGAGTTAGTACTGCTCGGTTTCTAAACCAGCATTATAAGCCCCGTCTGGACATCTCGGTCTCCGTATCCGGTTTCCACATGGTTCGACATTACGATGTCGTCGAGGGGAATCGTCCGATGTCGCTCCGTGGAGGATGGTTGCTAACTAATCCCACAGTGCATTCGTTTCTGTGGGATACTCCATCAGTTGAGGACAGTGCCTCCACCGTTGATTCCGAGAGAGATCAAAGCGAAGGTTCCTCTTCCTCGTCGACTGACAGCAGCAGTACCACCAGCAGGGAGCATCTCGCTGACTTCCTCGAAGGATATGCCGATACCTGGGCCATCGGTGAGTTATTTAAAAAAAAAAATTTTTCCCTAATTTAGATTTTTTTCAAAGTAAAATTTTTCTTTTTGCACAACATTATCTCGGTACGCAGATGAGAAAAGAACGGAAAGAAATAATTTCCTAAAATGGGATTAAAACAAAGTGGGGAAGGGAGGGAAATATCGTGATTGAAAAAACCGTGTGACTACGGGTAATACACCTTACACACAGTTACTTTGGTTTTTTCCGAGGGCGACCCCTTGGTTTAGATATGATTTGGGTTGGGATGGGATTTTCGATGTTTTCGTCTATTTCATCTGTTTTTATTTCATTTCTTAATTCGTCGTTATTACGAGATTTATACGGAATTAATCGTCGTACGTGAACTGTTTCGTCGTACGCAGTTTTATCGTCTGTTTTAATACGAATTGCGTAATTTAAATCCGTGACCTTTCTAACAATTTTATATGGTCCGGTGTATTTCATTTTATTTTTCGCGACGTTTTTTGATTGACGCAGCAAAACAAGGTCATTAGGTTTGAAGTCAATGATCTTGTGGTGTGCGTTATAGTGTTTCGCGTTTTTTTCCGATGCTTTCTTTGCTAAGCTCGGCGTTTTTTCTCTCGTTTGAAGGAGATTTTCAATTTCTTCTTCACGAGTTGTTTTATTATTATTATTTTCTGGTATTTCTGGTATATGTACTTCTGGATTAAATCCATGGAGTAAGAAAAATGGTGATTTATTATTTAAATGTTCGATTGGGCTTATATTATATGCGAAAATTATTTTGTTGATTGTTTCGATCCATTCTTTTTCATTTGAATGGTCGTATTTTGACAATGATTTTTTTATTACACCGTTGATTTTTTCAACGAGTCCTTGCGATTGGGGGAATAAAACGAGGAGTAAATAATTTTAATATTATTCTCTTCGCAGAATTTACGGACGGTTTCATTTGCAAAATGACCTCCGTTGTCGCAAGAAATCTTACCTGGGGTGCCATACGTATAACAAATAAACTTTAAATACTCAATAACGCATTGAGCATTTGGGTTTTTTGTTGGACGTATGGTGCAGAAATTTGTGCTTTTGTCTACACCGACAAGCACGTACGAGTGTTCATACTCGGTATTAAATTTTCCAATGAAATCGATCTCTAAATGCGAAAACTGGTTTAGGGTTTTCGATTTCAATATGTTTGAGGTAGCCAGCCTCTTTCGGGGAATTTTGTGCCATTTGACACTCATGACACGACAATACATATTCTGTAATTTTTTGTACCATGTTTTTAAAGAAAAACTGGTTTTTTATTTTATTTTTTGTTTTTTTAATTCCGAAATGACCTCCATACAACGGATCGTCATGTAGTTTTTTTAGAACTACCGGAATTAATTTTTCGGGAATTACTGTAACCGCTTCATCATACGATGAGGTTGGGTTAGGTAATTTCTTTAATACATTATTTTCGTCAAGAAAATATAATTGTATAGTACGATTCAATTTTCGTATTTTATTTTTATCTTTTTTATTTCGTTATAATTTAGTAATGAAATTACATTTTTCCAATGCGGGTCATTTTCCTGCATTGTTTTTAAATTTTCGGGCAATTCAATTTTTTGGGGGGTTCAGAAGTTTGACCTTCTGATTGGGGAGGTGATGTGATGTCGGGATTTGACATTTGTGTGACAACTGGGGTCACAGGAGGGGTTGGGGTGATCTGATTATCGAGGTTTGCCTCTTTAAGAGCAGATCTTGTAACTACATTAGTAGTTTTGTTGGGACAATTTTCAGAATGCTAAATTCATTCTGAGGGGTTGTGGTTTGTACCACAGGGTAATATGGGAAGGTTGATGCATGGGAAGGGGGAAAATAATATGTTTGGGACGTTGTACTTGGGTAGTACCACGTATTTTGATTCTGAAAGAATACAGGGTTTAATGGAACAGAATTGTCATTGTGAATTCTACACACAGTATTCACATTTTTCTCTTCATCCTGAAGAGCATATTTTTTATCTACGAGAAATTCACCTTTTTCAAATGTGATTTCGTCCGGTTCATCATGCGGACGAGATAACATATCAGCCATACAATTATTTTTTCCGGCGATATGTTTAATTTGGAAACTATATTCGTTTAATTTAGATATTAATCGAATTAATCTTGGGCTTGGGGTATTAAATTTCTGATGATAAATCAGAGGTTTATGGTCCGTGTATACTACGAAGCGTAATGCTAGTAAGTATCCACGGAAATGAGCTAATGCATTCGTAATAGCTAACATTTCCAAGTCAAATGAACACAATTTTGACTGAGCAAGTTGGACTCTCTCAGAGAAGTATCCAACTGGATGTTTATGCTTCGTAACGGGATTAGTTTGCAGCAGCACTGCACCTAATGCGATTTTCGAAGCATCAACTTCTACACAGGTTTCCAATTTCGGATCGTATATTGCTAATACAGGTTTGGAAATCATAATTTCTTTTAATTTTTCAAATATTTCAAGATGTTCTTGATTTAGTTTTATTTTTGCATTTGATTTGCTATCTGTACCTCTTAGTAAATCAGTAAGAGGAGCAGTAATTTTAGCTAAATTAGGAATTAATTTCCTATGATAATTTATTGATCCTAAGAATGATCGTAATTGTTTTAATGTATTAGGGGGATTTAAATTTTTTATTGCCTCTATATTTTTATTCAATGGACGTAGTTCGTTATATCGGACCGTGTGTCCTAATATTTCAATTTCGTTCATTGCGAGTTGGCATTTTTTTGTTTTTATTTTTAAATTTACTTTATTTAATCTTTTTAATACTTCCCTTGTATTTTCAAGACACTCTTCGAAAGTTTCTCCGAAAATACAAATGTCGTCCAAATAACATACCATTTTTTTCCAGAAAATATCATGGAATATGTCATCCATGATTGTTTGGAAAATGGACGGGGATATACTTAAACCTATTGGAGTAGAATTGAATACATATCCAATTCCATCCACATTTATTCCAGTGTATTGTTTAGATTCTTCCGTGAGAGGAATCTGTAAATATCCACTGTTTAAATCAATTGTCGTAAACCATTTTTTATTTCTTAAATATGGCCAAATAACATCAATTGTTGGGACACGATTATTGTCCATAATTATTCTTTGGTTCATTCTTCGGTAGTCTACTAATACTCGATAGACTCCGTCTGGTTTCTTTTTTACAAATATTGGGGATTCAAATTTTGATTTTTGTTTTTTTAGGACACCTACTTTTACTAGGTCATCGACCAGTTTGTGTAGGGCCTCATGTTCTGCGTGTGAAAATTTAAAATTTCTACATCGCAGTGGGGTTTCGTCGTCTACTCGGACAACTTGTTCGGGTACCTTACAAATGGAAACTTCATCTGTTTTTCCCGTAAAAATATTATTATATTCATTAATTATTTCGTACATTTTTATTTTTTGTTCAAGCAACAATTTTGGATTAATCGGGATGGGATTTCCTCGATTATCCTTAAAAATAGTATTTTCTTTTATTTTTTCTATTTGGCAGGAATTAATTTCTACTGCACTACTTAATTCAAATTTTCCTAAGTATTTGCCTTTATAGATCACGTGGGGTCTGTTATTATGATTAACAGCCGCTATCGTGTCTTCTGATACGATTACAAAGAAATTATTTTTTTCTTCCATGGATGTTTCACACAGAAACTCCAGGTGTTCAGGCAACGTTGCTAAAATTAGCACCGAATTTGCCTCTATTTTAAAAGTTTGGGGAGCATAATATTTAAAGGGCTTAATATAACCTAACTTATTTTCCTTTTCAATAGGGAAATTGTGACATTCAGGCATGTCAAAACATCGCTCTTCATCACCACACGGTAGAGTGAATTTGTTTTTCGAAAAGTCCATTTTGGCTTTATGGGTTGATAAGAAGTCGTAACCCAGTATGACCGGTTCTACTAAATTTCGAACAACGAAAGTGGGATGTGGGTAAATACAATGATCAATGGAAAAAATCACATTGGTTACTCCTATGACCTCAAGAGGTTGACTATCCGCACCACGAAATCTTACTTTTGTTGGTAGAATTGGTTCCGTAAAATTGACTTTCTTTAAAACTTTTTCATCAATAAGTGTCTGTTCTGAACCTGGATCGACTAAGCTAAGTATTTGTTTACCATAAATGGCAAATGGAAGGTGAAATTTACATTGGGTTCTGCAGTACCCTTTGCTTTGAAACTTCTCCTTACTCACATTGTTAACTAGTTTCGATTCTTTGTTCGCGACATCCCTTACAGCTGACAGATCACCTGTAAGGGGGACACTTAGTTTTTTGAGCAACTATTCTGGCAAGCCTGGGGGTTTGATGTTGGGAGGTAATTTTGTTGTGGAGCTGCCATTAATGGTGCCGGAGGGGCAATCATTTGAGTATTAGCAGCCACATAGGGGAGATTTTGGGGAGTATTAAATGAAATTCCAGACCATGCTGGAGCATTATTCCAATTTGGAAGGGCCATTTGGTTCCAATTTGGAATCCTATTGGGATAATATCCATTATTATTTCTCGGAAAATTATTTCTCCGAAAATTTGGATTAAAATTTCTACCTTTATAATTAGGATTGAAATTTTGATTATTATTCCAATTTCTGTTTTGGTAGTTTTGGTTCCAGTTTTGATTCTGGTTCCCATTACCATTATTATTATTATTATTATTATTATTATAGTTGTTATTATTATTTCTATTTTGATTTTGGTTTTGGTTCTGGTTTTGATTTTGATTATTATTATTATTATTATTATTATTATTTTGGTTATTATTATTTTGTTCATTATTATTATTTTTATTTTGGGAGTTTTTATTTTTTCTGGATTCCTGAAATTTTTGCAGCGCTCATTTTCTCCATTTCAGCTTTCCAGATTGGATCGGATGATATTACATTTACATTTTTTTCGGTTTTCTTTTCAATTTTTCCCGATTTTAATTCTTCGATAGTTTTTTCTAATTGGTCTATTTTTTTTCGTAATAGGGGATCTACATGTCCAAATGCTTTATCCTTAAATTCTAGATATTTAGAAAAAGCTTTGTCGAGTTCCTGAATTGTTTTAGGTTCTTTTTTAATGAGAAATACTCTTTCTTTTTCGGGGAGATTGGGCATAATTTTTTCAATAATTTTTTCTTCCGAAATATCAGGTTCAATTTGTTTTGAAATTCTTTTTACGAACATAATATACGCAGAGAAATCAGCTTCTCCATTGTAATTTCTTTCGTATAGTATTTCACGTAATTGAGGTTTAGTCCTCGTAAAGACTTCCAAGATTTTTTGTTTAGTATTTTGCCAATTATTGCATTCGGGATTTGCTTGAATTCTATCTTCAAATATTTGTTTAGCGAGACCTGAAAATGCAATTTTTATTTTTTTGAATTTCATATTTGCATCCCAATTGAACGATTCCGCTTTCATTTTCAAATCCAATTAAAAATGATACGATATCTTCAGTTGGGGTGTGTCCATATAAGGAAGGTCTGATATTTACTGCAGCCTTTCCTGACATTTTGTTTTCTGTTGGGGGAATTAAATTTTCTAAAAGTCTAGTTTCAATTTCTGGGCTGAGAAAATCTTCGTCAGATTTTTCTAAGCACTCAGTAATATCTACCAGATTGATAGCAGTTTTAACTCTTGGAAATGGTGTGGGGTTATCCAAATTTTCCAACAGTGGGGTTGAGGTAGTAGGAGGATTAAAATATTTTCTTATTATAGGATTTTCTAATTCGGGAATTTGTTCACGAGTTTTTCGTGTAGTTTGTAAAATTATTTTTATATTTTCAGGGGTTAATAATTTTTGTATTTCCTTACTGGATTTAATTTTTAATAGGATATCCTCTTGGGTTTTTATTCGAGAAAAATATTTTTTATCGACTTCGATATTCAAATTTTGACATACATTAATTAATTCAAAATTTTTAGCATCGATTAGCCAATTTAAGTTAGTTTTAGTAGTATTGGGTTCGGATAAGTTTTCCCAAGTTTCACTCATAAAAATAAATTTTTTTGCGACTTATAATTATTTAACACTTCTTATATTTAAGGGAGGGACGCGAATTATAATTAATATTAATTGTTACTTTGTTTTCTTCTTTTGTTTGCACAGGAGCTTGAAGAATCCGTCGCCGCACCTTGCCAAACTTCGTTCGCCAATTTTGTGTATATACGTTCGTTTTTTCTACTTTTCTGTATAATAAATATCCTTTGTTGACTTTGAAGTTCGAGTTTCTTTTTCACAACTAGTTCTTTTCCACTCGCAGCTAACCTCTACTTCCTTTCCTCAAGAGCGCGCCTTACGCGTTTCTCTTTGAGTATTTGACTAGAGTTTTCAAGGTTAGAGCAAAGTACTTCGAGCCAGAGGAATTGAAACAGCAGTTTGGATTCAGCAATTCCATTGAGCAGGTACTAGAGCGAGAGTTTGTTTCGCAATAGCAGACCAGTTGGGCGCCAATAATGTAACGGCCAAAAGAGGCTGTGAAGTACCTATTTACAACCACTTTCGGGAGTACACCATACACGAAATATCACGTACTTTAAAAGCAGTAATACTTCTAAAATAATTTCAAGTTTATCATCCACATACTATTGTGGACCTTAACATTAATATGAGACTCCATAATATTTCAAACACATGAGTGAGTTTACACATTTAATAAAATAATATTCTGTACAACACAGTACATATTTCTACGTTAATATTAATACATATTAGATCACAATTCAACAAGCAAGACTATCTGTTCACTAGAGACTTCTACAAGAGAGGTTCCAGGTACTTAGAAGTAGCTGTTGGAGAACTGAACTAAACTGAACAACTATACAACTGAATCGAGGGATTATATACTCGTTCAGGGTATGAAAACGTACGTGTCGGATAGGTAAAGTGAGGTAGGGTGTTGTTATTATAGGGTTGTGCTGACTCGTCGAGTACTCGAGGGACAGGTACAACTAGGTCATAAATATACAGAAGGTATATCTGTATATGTAAAATTAAATACGAATAATTTGGTGGTTGTTTACAAAGAGTTATAGGATGATAATTGTTGATAAATATCTACATTTTTGGTATTCGAAAATGAGTGAACGAATATGTTCGTCATTTCTTAAAATAGACGAAAATATACGTTACACCCCCCAAGAATCTTATTTGCGCCCCCCCCCCTATCGGAACGCTCTGGCTAAATCCCCGAGTGCGAGGAGTTTTTTCGGCTTTTTTAGGGACTGAGATTTGAATCGGATGATTACCAGTTATCAAACTGAAGACGCGACGGCGGCGGTTGCCACAGTCCAATCTTTCACACACCCTGCTGTAAAAGGACAACCGAGTAATTAATAACCACGAAAAAATCGCTGCTGCATGAATCGACACTGCTCGTATTCTCCTAGTAGTCCTGATTAGGCTAAATAGAACGTTTTAATAGTTTAGCATACTAATTAGGCTAATATTACTCGCCTTATTATGCCACAAAGTTGGAGGCCCTATTCGATTGTCAGAAAATAAAACCAAAAGTCGAAATACATTCGTTTAGGTTAACGTCGCATCGAACCAATTTTTTCGCAATTGAATGCTCGAATGCGGTGCAGTATTCAGCTGAAGCCTGAAGACGTTTGAGGAGAAGAATGGGCGTCCGTGAACTGCCCACGTTCATTTTAACGTGCTTGCTTATTTCATCGATGCCAACTGAGCTGATTTGTCTGAAGGTCGTACTTATGTCATATCGTGAGATGAGCGGCTTATTGTGGACACACTTAGAAGGCTCTTGCACAAGCCACAGTTCTCCCACTTCATGGTGGGAGGACACTGGTGTGAGGCGACATCGGTTGCGAGTTACTGAGCACGTGTGACAGACGTGCGACTGCCTCCAACTTTATACGATCACTGGGACCTTAAACCTCGCTAATGTTAAGCGTATACCCGCTACACCTGCATCGTCAGAATTAGAACTGTCGAGGTACCTATTACATAGGTACCACACACAATCACACAATCGTACTTATCAGTCGCATGTAGATAATATTGTTCTCCATTAGGACTGAAAATTAGTTAAATCGTTATTTGTGATACAAGTTCGTAAGTAGATGATTTTGATTCGAGTGTGAATTTTGCAGCACGAGCGGAAGACAAATGCTACAAATCACACGAGTATCAATCACCTACTTTGCACGTGCGTCACACACTATTTTTTGCAACACCCCCTCCACTGTCCCTAAAAAAAAGCGATAAACTTTTTTTTAGATCCATATTCTATATCTTCTTCTTCTTCTTCTATGAAAATAAAAATATAAATGTTCGCTCGTTTCTAACCTGACATATCCAAAAGTTCTTCACCGATCGATTGCTTTGAAATTTTGAGGAATTATTTGTGTTGTCCTGTGACGTCCTAGAATATCCATATTACAAGCCAGGGCGAGGTATATATTAGAGCCAAAAGGAACGAAAGTAGAACTGTCCAATAAAATAAAAATCAGAAAAATTCTCCCTAAAGTAGGTGAAGAATGAAACACAAGTAAGGAAGATATATTTATAGTCGCGAATGTAATATCACAGACTCCCTAAAAAACAAAATGGTTACTTGATCTGAGTAATTCATCGTAGTAGATTTCCCACAAGGCACAGATCAAAACTTCTACTCCCCATTACAAGATTCAAGTATAATATAATCACTTACAGCCAATAAATGAAATAAGAACACCGAGAAATTTGATGACTCTGTTCATTATAAGTTGATTCTGATGATGAAACTGAGGCATGAGTTTACTCAGACTCGGATGAATGGACTTTAACCACAAAATGAAGGGAATAAAAACCATATTTTTAAATTATGAACGAACCAAAAATCGGATAAAAAAAAGGCGTGCGAGGGTCCCCCCTCACATATTTAATGTGTAAACATTCACGACTTTAACGTTAACCAGGACAAAAAAATGCTTATGTGGGTAGGTGTCATGCCACCACGCGCCACAGAAAATGTGTGTGTATGTGTACGTGCATGTATTGCGCCACCAGCTCGCCACGGATGTCTGCTTGTGTGTGTGTGTGTGTGTGTGTGTGTGTGTGTTATATGTCAAACAGAATTTAAAACTGGACAGTGCGCCGTGCAGTTTTTTATGCAATCTCAACTTTTTCATATCTAATATTTTGTTACACCCAAGAGAAAGCGGACTAGAGAGCAAGAATGTTTACACATTAATATTCCGATGGGTAAATTCTACTATTAAATTCAACTAACTAGCAAAAACATTTTATTTTCTATTTTTCTCAGAAGAAATGTGAATTGTCTCACAATCTTTAACAGACTGATTTGTCTTTCAATAGTCAAAACAAAAACGTATCGATTTTTTTTAAGGAATACAATGGAGAAAACCTTATTTGAGTTGGAAAAACAGCATATAACTCAATCATCGGGAAAAGTCTTACTTGAATTGTACTAGATACGTAAGAATTAACGGTGATTTATCGTGCAGATTGAACAAAGATGAAATGAAAGAAAAAGTATATATGCTGTATAGTACAAATTAATGTTTTAAATATATTGAAAGCCCGATGATTCTTATTCTATGTTCTCAGTTTCAGACACCTCAGTCCCAAGGAAGGTTTTTATCCAGCTTGGAGGTACGTAGCCCCTCTGGTGGCAAAGTTATGAATTTTTGAACTTTCGGATATCTTAGGTTAGTAACAAACGCATCTGTCAAGCAAAGCTGACACTGTGGGCAGCGATAGTAATTAATAATTTTATTTTTTTTTTAAACGGAAAAGTTTTTCTTCGAATTTTTTGCAGTTTGCTTGTTTTTAGAATGTTTTTTAAAAGTACGGTATTTAGTTCCTAGCAGAAATGATAAAAATTGAGAAAATAGCCAACCCATGCGAGAAATTCAGTTGGGATGTATGGGAAATCCAAAGGGCAAGAATGCAAGTGCGCATGTGCAGCAGATAATTTTTTTGACTTCGTATCCAAATTCGCTACTTTTTGTCCCATCAAGGTGCGTAAAAAAATGTATTTTTTCATTTTTGCAACGGCTCGTGTTGGCGGTTCGGTGAATCACTGAACCACTGAAACCACTGAACAGCCTAAAAAAATCCTCATCAACTTGGGAAAATATAATCGAATAAAAAGAAGTCAACGCTACCGAATATTTACATTCACACATACACACTTCAAAAGAAAACATTATTCCATCGGCTACATATCATTTGAAAATGGCAAAAAGACGAAAAAATGTACTGGTTAGTTCTTGGTGTACTTTTTCCTGTCTGTTACTTGCGGTGTCAGCGATGGATTTGCGCACAGGCTGACAAAGCTGCAGCATCGGGCGGCAAATTTTTGGGTTAAAAAAAATGATACCTAAACGCAACGATACCTTAGGACTTATTATAACTACTTTTTTTTTTCTCGAAAAAGGAATGTGAGCTTCGTCGCTCTCTCAATTATTCATACATATATTCGTAATGTTGAAATTTTTTTTCAGTTATTTCGTGCAATTTATGTAGAAATTATGATCAGATCATCTAGAGATGTGTTGTTTCGAATTGTACGAAAAAAATTGATATAATTTGACGCGTCACACCTCTCACACGCGATATTGCTCCTGGAGGGGAGGGCGCATGAAAATGTTTTCTTGGGGCGGCAAATTTTCTACAGCTTGGGGCGTTGAGAGACTTAATTCCGCCGGTGTGCGGTGTAGTTGGTGTTTGGTTATCAAAAGATGTACCTACTTACCTAATTTTGGGAAGAAACTTGGTTGAAAATTGAGGTTTCATATTAATATAGCTTCCTACGGGTGGTTTCTTCGCTAGCACATGTTTTGCCAAATGAATCAAACGTGGGCAAGAACAACTGAACAAACAAGCGTTTGGCGTGTTTGACCTTTTCCGAATAGATGGAACGAACATTTCCTGCGAACATTTTCACTTAGCCTACCGACACCTGGAAAATGTTTGGCGCGGTTGATTCGGTTGGGAGAAAAGTGCGCGAGTGCAGACGCACCATTTCGATAGGTTACTTCTGGTAGTGGACTAGTGGATGATGAAAAGAAAGAAGAAAAGCAAACTGAACGACGTCTAGTTCGCTGGCACCCGAACCACCAATCAGCTAGGACAGGTAGGTACGAGTAACACTACCTACGTTTTATAATAACTCGTACAAAGTGGCGTGTCCAATAATGTTTTGGCACAGGCCCGCGAATACGCCTAACTGAACTTTTTATACCATCAGCAGGTCGGCCTACCCACCGGCCACCTGCACCCGATACGGGGAACCGTAGCTAAATAGTCCATTGGCCGCAGTCCAAAATCACTTCGAATCGAAGAACCTTTCGAGGTCGCCGGTCAGTCGCCAATGAATGGGCGATTCTCCCTGAAAGATCGGCTGTGGCGTTCGCCGCGTTATACTAAATAACTACCTACCTACCTACGTACCTACCTACTTAGGTACAGCGTGTGGACGAACAAACGAAATAAAAGCACCGTACCCAAGTGTGTAGCAGTCTTCAAATTCGCTTCAAATAGGTAGGTACTAGGTACCCACCTACTTCGTCGTCATTCTCTTTAAAGAACATTAATTGGCTATTGATCGGACGTGCGTACTTAACGAGGAAACTCTACGGAATAAACTGAGACCGACGACAATAATTTTCAGCCCTCGAAAGACGAGATAATGGAAAAAATGGTTTCGATTTCGCCGTTTTCCAACGTTTTCATCGGTTAATTGGTGCTGATTTGTTTGTTTGTCCACATAGTTGAACTCTTTGTCTGCGGTGGCACCCCCCCCCCCATACGCTGTAACGTCAAAAGTAAAATCCCCCATTACGGACAAAAAGTAAGTCTACGATAATTGTAGGTATCGGTGCGGTGCGCATACCTAAGCAGGGGCCGTACCAACGTACTTCGCTCGGGCAGGTACCTACCTACCTACCTACCTACCTACGTGTTGAAAAATCAAAAAATTGAGAAATTTTAAATACCTATCTCGGCGGCCGTGACAAAATCGGAGTGAAGGTTACCAGTAATTATAACCCTCCCCCCACTCAACCGATGGAATTATTTTAAAAAACTGTACGCCGGTAGCGCTACCTCGCTAGAAAACCCGCAGTTCGCCGGTTTTCAACGACGATATATTTAAAACAAAAGAAAAAACAAAAAAAAAACTCAAACTAATGCGATGCAAAAATGACGCTCGTGTAACGGCCAAAAGAGGTGGTAAAGTACCTAGTTAGAACCACTTTCGATGTTACACCATACACGAAATATCACGTACCAGAAAAGCAGTAATACTTCTAAAATAATTCAAGTTTATCATCCACACGCTAGAGACTCAATAATATTTTAACACACACGAGTGAATTTACACATTTAATAAGATAATAATTTGTACATCACAGTACATACATTAATACGTTAATATTTATACATATACAGTCACAATCTGTTCGACAAGACTATCTGTTCGCTAGAGACTTCTACTAGAGAGGTTCCAGATACTTAGAAGTAACTGTCGAGGAACCGTGTTTTTTTCCTCCGAATCGAGGGATTATATACTCGTTCAGGGTATGAAAACGTACGTGTCGGATAGACTAAGTGAGATAGGGTGTTGTTATTATAGGGTTGTGCTGACTCGTCGAGTACTCGAGGGACAGGCACAACTAGGTCATGAATATACAGGTGGTATATCTATATTCGTAAAATCGAATACGGGTAATTTAGTGGATGTTTATAAAGAGTTATAGGATGGTTTTTGTTGATAAATATCTACGTTTTTGGTATTCGGGAATGTGTGGCCGAATATGTTCGTCATTTCTAAAAATAGACGAAAATATACGTTACAGCTCGTAGCCCCCTGCACCGCAAAGAAGCTAAGTACCTGACTTCCTACGTACTTTCAGTTCTGACCGAATTGCGAGACTACAAAAAGTCGCTTTAAATAATAAAAAAGTAAGTTTTCTGTAAACAATTTCATAAATTATAACAAAAGAACACGATGCGCAATGATGCGCGCAATTCTCGGATGAATATGACGGCTACGGTTCTTCTCCACGAGGCACTTAGGCAACTGCCTCTTGGCTCGTTTGTTTCCAGTAATAAGCTTATATTCGGTCATTTCGCATTTGGCCAAAGACAAATAAAGGTTTTAGGTCCGAGATAAACAGATTGTCTTTCGGTTCTATCGAATTGTTCAAATTTTTTAGCCAAATAAATTTTTCATTTTTCTCTCGATATTAGGCGGAATTAATTTTATAATGGAATGGCTATAACCCGCCGTCTAATGAAAATAATTCAAGTGCGAACACATTTGACATACAACGCTTAGGTACCTACTTACTTCGGCACTCCATTTGTTCGTTTAATCTTTAATTCGCCGTTGAATGTACGATTAGGATCCTGCCCGGGCTTTTATTGAGAGTAATTTTCAATCGAGTCTCAATCCAGCGACCGGAAAAATGTTATCAGGTCCTACTCTCGTAGAAAATAGAAATGTGAAGCGTGTAAGTCACACCGAGCATTAAATAGAATATAGAAGACGCAAGCTCGTCCGACCACTGTTGGCCAAAACAAACCGCCATACGTTTGTGTAGATATTGTCCGCACTTGCCCCAGTTACCAAATTACTCGAACGAATAAACGAATATTTAATTACAAAGTCAGAAATCACGACAAATAGGAAGGACGCGGGTAAATCAAAATGAGACCGAAAATAATAAGGTACCGCGGTACCTGAGAAATGGGAATGTTTTCATCGCGTAAGTGGTGCAGCAACTTTTCATTTCGCACGATGCTCTATCGTGTTTAGCCTAACACTCTACCACAACGTGGAAAAGATACCTATTTGTTTTGACCTGACAACCGTCAGTTTTACCGGATGGTAGGGGTGTATGTTGAAAAAACTGGGCGGGTATAGCCCAGTGCCGCTAGAAAATTCGGCTTTTCTTAAGAAAAAAATAAAGTAAAGCAAACTAAAGAAATAAGGGCCAGTTTTTCAATTCTCAGTTAGGTACCTGTACGATGTAAGTCACAGTTTAACTGGCAGATGCCTATAGCGTTAGGAATTGAATAGGATTTTACAGCGCTATTCGACAGTTGAATTTGTTAATTGGGCGTAGAAAAACCGGCCACTAAGTAAATCAAAATACCAAAATTATTTAGCACGATGTTAAGTAAAAATTACATTTATTACAAAATTAAGCGTCGAGGAAATAACTAAGTACGTAAAAATTGTATTACGAAATTATAAAATAAACGTTTACGTCCTACTGCGCGAGCTATTGGACGATCGCCTAGCGAATAAAATAACGGAAAGCAGCCCGATTTCCACGCAGCATCTCTTCTTAGCAATAGTCGAAGATTTTTTGAAATCGTTTCTACCCGCGAACTGTGTTAATATGTCCGGCTTTTTCAACATTTCTGCAGGTAAGTTATACCTACCTGCTACCGGAAACTGCTGGCATTTTCACTAAATATAAAATTGCTCCGTTCCGCAAATTACTGTGTCCGCACGCGTTACCTACCGGCGGTACCTACCGCCATATTTTGTGAAAGCCGTCGTTTCGTGAAATTACCGGTCATTCGACGAAGTGAGCGGCGGCGTGCCGCTGACATTTGACAAAATGACAGCACTCGGTGCGGCGAGAGAAGTGGTTTCCAGTTTGAACCTGTACCGTACCTACCTAACACTTATCTTTTTCGACTGATAAAGATCTCGACGCGGTAAAAAGGAATGAAAAGAGCGGATCGGTGTTCGCGTTGTATCCGCCATTAAAATATGCAAACGTCGTCTGAGAGACGAGAAATTTTGAACGGTAAATTTTTTTTAAACAAAACCACAACGTCGAGTCATACACCCGCCTGTAAGTATTCTAGAACGATACGTAAGCGCGGATTCGTCGCTTAAGTACCTACTTAGCTAATATTTTATTTGTGACTCGCACGTATACGTATAGGATAAATCTGTCTCAAACGAGTACCTGTACCTACTTAAGTCTTACATAACATTAATAAACGTTCGAGAATACGGGTGATAGTCTCAGATTTGTACAATTCGTGAAAAGTTGATCCTTAAATGCGCGCGTCGATTTACCACGCGACTCGTGTCATCTATTAACGGAGGAAAATCAACTCGATTAGGTATATCCTCTGGGGGATGTAGGTGGCAAGTAGATGGCGGCGAAGATGAAGCAAACACGGATAACTTCAGTTCCCTGTTTACCGTGGAAGTTGCGTTGATTGATTTACGGGAACAAATTCCTTTGCTGCAGAAAGAGCTACGGCAAAGTATTTTCTTCAGCAGGCGAAACAAATGAAACACAACTCAAACACGGGATTCCCAGCTCCTGAGATAGGTTCGACAGTTTGTATTCCAATACCTGATGTTGTCCATACCAAAATAGATGACGGATTAGTATTAGCGTGAAATAACATAGCCTACGAGCTCGCAAAATACCTACCATTTCTCTACATCCAGCTGTCACAAAATAGTCTAAAACAATGGAACGTTATGGGCGGGGCTTCATACGTTGTCACTCTGTACGTACCAAAAAATGTCACACTCCCAGCGTCGTGTCTGTAATCGTTATTATTTTTCTATTTTTTTGCAAAATAAATAAATAATTTACCGCGTTTAACTGCATTCTATAACGAATTAAAAATTAAGTTTACTATTTCACAATTTGCCCACTGACTATTGGGCACTTTATAAAAAGCGTAGTCATCGTTTAAAACAGCCAGGCCAATTTTGAAATTTTATTACTAATTTTCCATATTTTTTTAAATGAAATACCTGAATTTCGTAATACCCTAACATTTACATACACGCGTACTCGAAGGTTTGTAACAAATTTTGTGACTGTTGCTTGGAAATTGCGCCCTTAGGAACCATTCAAGTCCCAAAAATGCGATATAATAGGATGTCTGATACCGACAAAAATAATAGGGTTCCTCCTCGTCTCGATCCAACTAAGTGTATCAAATTTCATAACTATCGGATAAGAAGTGCAACTTGTACCAACAGAGGTGCATTTATAAATTTGGTAGCCTATATTATGCCAGGTAAATTTTGAGCCCGAATTCGGGGTTGCCAGCTAAAAGAATGTAAAATATCGTTAAAACGTATGTCGCGGATTCGAAATATGCGAAAAAAATTAATTTTGTGCCCTATAAATGTGTCGAAATTATCAGACAATCGGGTCAATGTACATGATCAGGGTATACGGACTTTTAGCTACTAGGTATGCTCGAACGTACGTACCTATTACAAGGATATTCATTTACCTGCGTGCGATGCATTTCACACACACCAACACACATAAAACCGATAGAGCAAGAATGAGTTTAATATTTTGCGTATTTGGCTTCCTACATTTTACTCACATTACCACACAAACGAACTGATCGATTGTACCAAATAACAAAGTAGTCTGTGTACCTTGGATATGATATTACGAAGAAAAAAATTATTTCAAATTCGACTCGAATATACGCGTGGCCAAATATATCTGTAAGACTGGGCATGTAATAGCGTTACAGATTAGGATTTTATATACGATACCTATATGAATATCAGTCGGTACTGTCAATAGTACTAAGTTTCCTGGGGGTTATGGACCAAAAAACAAATCTACCCCGACCCTGGCTCCTAATACCAGACTAATTTTAATAAGTAGGGTAGGGTAAGGTTGCCAAAATCATACCATTTCCTAAATTGTACCACTGCTGATATTTAAAAAATGGCGGTCAATTACTGATCCATACGATGAATGATGAAACTGAATACAAATAACAACTAAGGAACCAAAAATTTTCCGAACGTATTCATTTCCCCCCTCATTACAAGCTTAAGAAAAAAACTATACCGAAGACAAATAGCTAATTTAATTATTGTAACGCCAAATAATAGGTGTTGGTTCTGAATTTGTTTCCTATTTTTGACGTTGACACTTTACTAAATATTTATTTATGAAAAACCACAAATAAATATTTACGATTAAATAAAACAAACTTTATAATTAAAATTGAGTTTCCTAGATATCCACACACTATGGTGGACCTTAACTTTGTTTGAATGAATTAGACTTCAATTAAATTTCAACAGGATACTTTTCATAAAAATATAATATTTTTCATTTACAACACATGAAATAAATAGTACTGAACTAAGAATTGAACATTGGAAATTATGGAATTGAACGAAAAAATAAAGAATTGAACATTTTTTTCTTCAGAGTTAGAGTTTTTATAATTTAATTTTTACATAGTAAAAAGAAGAAATGGTAAGAAATAATGGGATTAGTTTATTATGATTGGTTGTTACCAAAAAGAAGGAGAATCGACGTTTTCTAGTATTAGGCAGATATTTCATTTAAGGTACACGTGTGTGACATTAACTGAGGTCAAATAAAACGAATTATTTCGTTTGTGTTATAATATAGGCGGACATTTAGAAAATGTTCGTCTATATTCGTTACAATTATGTTTTTTTAATAAGTTTAGGTTTGAAAAAAATGTTTCAGCTCTCAAAATTGTTAATTAGTTGCATTTAAAGACCTTTTTTATCGTAATTTTGGAAGATTTTAATTAAAATTAGACTTTGAAGATGGAAAATTTAGATTTTAATTGAATTGAACACTGTTTCCTAAATCGTACCACAAATAAGGATGATGAGTTTTCTTAATCATACCACCTTTTATTGTTATGTATTTCAAAACATTGTGATTAGTCTACTGCAACTTATTTATTAAAAATATCGCAAAAAATATGGTAAAAAATAAATATAAAATAAAACCAATCCCGTATAAATAATAAAAAATATCACAAGCACGATTTAGGAAACTAGTTACCAAAATCATACCATTTGGAGTTTGTTGATAAAAGCGGCTGTAATTTTAACAATATTCGAGTGAGCCTAATGTGAATGAAAACCTAATAAAAGTAAGTATATAAAAATCAAAAAATATATTGTTGGGCATTTTAAAAATATTATTTTTATTATTATTTGTAGCTAAACTGAAAAGTGATACAATTTTGGCAACCCTACTCTGTTTCCAATGTTGGTGAAAAATGGAGTGTGTATTCCTGGTTGTTTTTTGTAAACTATATGTGATACAGTGGACATCTGCCTACACGTCCATATGTCACAAAGTTAATTTAGGGCCATGACATAACTTTACCAGGGGAAGATTCGCATTTTGGGCAATAAAACAGGTGCACTCGGCAGTGGCAAAGCGTACTATGAGAATGAGACACTGAGACAGTGCCTACCCATATTAAAAAAAAAAAAGAAAAAAAAAGTTAATAAACCTATATAATACGTAATATTCAACCAATGCCATATTGCCTTCTTGTTTTCCTTTCTTCCTTCTTTATTCCCAATAAAAATCGGCGGAGAGACATTTTTCATCATGTCTCTCTCAAAAAAACATTTCTATAGAAAAAATTAATTTTATCTGACCACCGATTGTAGCTGTTTTAAGGTGGCCGTGAGACATGTCTCTATATTTAATACTGCACGTGTTCGGGGCTGCAAGCGCCAGACTGATTTTTTTCTCTTTCTTTTTATCTTCTTCGTTTTATTGTGGGGTGGTGCTTGTATGACTTTTTTTGTATACATTGTTCACTTGTTCCAGTGTTTTTTACTCTTATAAGCATTTTGCCATTTGGACTTTATGAAAAAAAAAAAACAAAAAAAGTCTGGCGGAGCAAATCACCCTAGAATAAGTAGGTGTCTTAAACAAAAAATCAAACTTATAAATAAATCTATATCAAATTTGCAAGCGCAGTATAGGCAAAGCTGCAGGTGGTGATATTTAGTGATTGAACACAATGAAATTATGAAAAGTATTTGCCAGAATGCTGAGTAAAAATTACGTTTAATGAGGTTTCAAAGAAAATCATAATGAATTGTATTACCTAGCCAAGAAATACACGCGCGAGTTATTAAATTATTGCCTAATGCTTATCAAACAAAATAACAGGAAGACTGTTTTCCACACAGCTTTTCCGTTTCATCTGGAATTATCTACTCTTTTTGGTATAAATTTTAGACTTTTTCAAATCACCTGTAGCATGAAAACAGCCTATTTTAACCAAATTTTGCAGAATAATAAAATATAATACACTCGATGTTTGCGCCTAATTTTGTGATTATTTCTTAAAAATTATGCATTTTAGAATAATTCAAGGTACTAAAATGAAATTTGATAGAATGTACAGGATGCACCATTTAGCTAATTGGGACAAAAAACAAAAGGGTTCATCCTTGTCTAGATCCAAATAAGTGTAGCAAATTTCATGACTATCGTATGAAAATTGTTACCTGTACTGACTGAGTTAAATTGAAATTTGTATATATATATATATATATATATATATGTATATGTATAAAATGATATATTATAAATATGATTTTCAGCTAATAGTGCCAAAAGTTTCCTGAGGTCATGAGAAAAAATACAAACCTAACTCTGACACTGGGTTTTGATACCAAATTTGTTTAATATGTAAATTTTTTTTGAAAACCTACATAAAAATATAAGTAATTATCATTTACCAATATCTGCCTAAGCATTTGAAAGATGGAAGGGCAGTTGGTTGCAACCTCCATTCAAGTTGTATCAGTTGTATAAGAAGGTTGTTCTGAGTGATATTTTTTAGGATTATTGCAGTTTTTAAATTGAAATTTGCTGTTTTTAATTTTTGTAATAATGAATTCTGAAAATATTATTGATAAATTATTGAATGGTGACCTATCGACATTTACATATGAAGAAAAATGTGGTTTAAAAAATCTTCGACCAACACCAACATCGAAGCTGGAACAAAAAGATGGAAAAGTGACGAGAAAATTCCAAAAACAAATGATATTCCACATGTCCTTGGTTAGCTGGTAGCTTGGAAAAGAGTAAGCTTTTTTGTTTTGTTTGTTTAATGTTTGGAGGTGAGACCGAATGGACAGAGGATGGAATAACTACAAGGCATTAAAAATTTTGAAAGAAAAGCTCTCAAACACCAAACTTCGAAAAACCATTTAAAAAACCACGAATGTTTTTACATGCTTGGAAGAACACAAATTGATCATGTTTTGTCTGAGAGTTGTCGACTGCTGGCTGTAAAACATAATGAAAAGGTAGCGACTAACCAAAAAATTTTGGGACGTCTCATACAGGTTGTTTGTTTTTTTGGGAAACAAGAATTAGATTTTCAAGGGCACCGTGAAGATGTTGAGTCATAAAATAGGGGTAACTACGTTGAATTGCTCAATTTATTATCTCAAAAAGAGTAAATACTCAGAGAACATCTCCTCTCCAGTTCTGCATTCAAAGGCGCATCCAGCGACGTACAAAATGAACTAATCGAATGTACGACATCGGTAATGAATGATTATATCATAAAAGAAATAGAGCAAGCAGATTTTGTTTCAGTTCAGGCTAATGAAACGACAAATGTTTCATGCAAATCTTAAATGAGCATCATGTTACGATATGCAGTGGATAATCGGGTTGAAGAAAGATTTATTAGGTTTTTTGATGTTTCGAAAGATAAAACTGCTGCAGGGATGTCAAAAATAATCCTCGAACAAATAAAAAAGTGGAAAGTTGATACAAAATTAGTGTGTCAAACTTACGATGGTGCATCATACATGGCTGGATGTAAAAATGGGGTGCAAGCTTTAGTAAAGAAAGATTTCCTTTTGCAATGTTCATACACTGTTACGCACACCAGTTAAATTTGGAATTGCTCCATGGATGTAAAACTATCAAACAAGTCAAATTATTCATTTGTGGTTTGACTATGTTCCATACATTTTTTAGCCAATCAGCCAAAAGAAGTGAGCTTTTAAGGGAACAAGAATTCAAGCTTCCTCATGAGAATGCTACCAGATGGAACTACTATTTGAGAGCAGCAGCAACTATTAAGATACATTTTCAGGATCTAAAAAATGCAGTTGGGCATGTCGTTGATAGTGATGGATGGGATCCGGTATCCATAAATTGTGTTGTTGGTATTTTGCATAAACTTAATGAAACTAATTTCGTATATTTTTTATGTCTCTATGACCAAACATTTTAATTTACTGACAACTTGTTTAATATTCTTCAGTTAAAGTGTACATCAGACATAAAACTTTGTAATAACGAAATAAGGATGGTGAACAATATGCTTAGAGCCCTTAGAAATGAAAAAACAGTTTGTGAATGTAGCGATCAAGCAATTAAATTAAACGATGAAATAAAATTTGATTCAAAAACATTCGATCACTAAAAATGTTAACGTATGGAATACTTGATTCTATGAAATCATTCAGCTTGAAATAAGATTTAAAGATTTTGAAAATTTTGATTTTGTTGAATTGGTTAATGAAAAAATGTTTAAAGAATATAACAAAGAATTTCCTAATAATAAGTTGAAACAGGCCTTACAAATGTATCCTTTTTTAATTGAAGATCAATCAAGAACTTCATTACAATTAACGTATTTAGACAGTGACAAATATCTGCCCCGATAGATTTATTAAAATGTTGGCATAATACTGAATTACAGAATATTTACCCTCAAATGACAAAGATTTTAAAACTCATTGTAACCATGCCAACTACTACAGCATCGAGTGAAAGAAGTACGAATACACTGAAGAGAATAAAAATTTTTTTACATAATTCTATGACTAATGAAAGGTTATCAAACTTGGCTAATTTAGCCATAGAAAAAAAATTGGTTAGTGAGATTTCGCAAGATGCCACCCTTAAGGACAGAGTGATAGATTTTTTTAAAGAGAAAAAGGAGAGGCGTATTGACTTGCGTTGGAAATTATTTAAGTTTAATTTTTATATTTAAATAAGTATTAATTAATAATTTCATTTAATGTTCCATGTGGAATACCTTGTCGTGAGAGATATTCTCACCAGAAGGAAATTCATCAGAATTTAAGCGTGTTCAGCCACTTCGTACGTAAGTACGGGTAAGCCAGAACCAGATCAAACACTGGCAATTTTAAAGCCAGTTCGGGCGGTTTATATACGGCTTATTCACACGCCCACAAACACACGTACGTAAGGTAATACGTACGTTGGTGAGGGTGGCCAGGTCGCATCATCCCCTATCGTGATAAGAGATGGCTGGCCGGTTCGTGTACGGATCGTGACATTGTTTGGTGATGTCACGATTCGGTACTCGTACATTACCTGCATGTACTTGCAGGTAATTACGATCGAACGTATTTTGTGTTTGGTTTAACGTCGTACAGACGAGTAATTAGCCTGCCCTTTGGAGTGGAAACTGTCGTCAAGGGGTCCAAGCCCCTTTACCTCATACCAGTGAGTCCCCACAGCTACTCCCCCCCAGTTTTTGCGCCGCAAAAATGATCGAAAATTGCGCAAGGCCTGGGGGGACATGCGGGATTATGAGCGTCTCTTCTGGTCTGCCTCCAACTTAGCCAGCGCGCTCCCAACTGCAGCGCCGACGCATTCGTAGGATTGTCTTCTCGCGTTGGCACGCTCCTGGTATTGGGCGCGGCTGCTTTCTCCCCTTTGCCTCGGTGGTCGATTTTTTGTGTTGGCATAGGGGTGGCGGTGGGAGTGAGGGGGCAGTGGTCGTTTAAAGACTGGTTTCCATAACATCGGAGAGTTCAAAGTCTCCAATGCTAAGGCAACCATCTTGGCTTTCTCATTCGCTGCCTGCTCAGCCGTAAAGAGAAACTTCATCGGCTCCCTGGTCTCCATCGATTTCGGCACTGATCTCGGTGTTTCCGGTTCCGGGGCCAATTCCTTTGGTGACTGGGGAGGAGAGACGATCGGTGGTAGCGGAGTTGTCATCTCCAACAAGACTTGATCAACGGGAGGAGCCGTATCCATGAGGAGCTCCTTGTCAATCCGGTCTAGCTCCGTTCTTTGCTCGGTCTTCTGCTGAGTCTGTGAGGGCTCAGCAGTTTTCCGGGCAAATTGGGAGGTGGCGGACTTTGGGATGGTAATTGGAAGCGACATAAGAACAGATTAACTAGGAAAAGTAAACAAAAATATCAGAAAACATGTCCAAGTATTCTGGCGGTTCTGAAATGGGTGATTTTACTTCATTTTTTGATTTACCATTACAGTTATTTTTCTTTATTTCCGAATCTTCTTATCAACATGTAGAGGGGATAGCTTTTAAAATTTTTGGCCGTATGCAAGTTTTCCGGTTAAGTTATGATCGGTTTAAGCAGAGTTATGCCTGAAATAAACTCAGTGAATATAATTTTTCGAATTTACTACAAAGGAATCTCCGCTTGTGACGTCGCAACGTTGAGATTATCTTTGTGTTTAACGGTAAATGCACGTTGCAATATTTTGTTTCCGTATTGCACGTGGATTTGTTTATTCCTGTCATTTTCTTTTTGTTGACATTCCTCGTTTGCTTATCTCTGGAGTTTCTTTTGTCTCGCGGAGTTCCGATATTCCTCGCATATTTTTTAGCGGGTTTTGACTTACATAGCGGATATTACTTTTTCGGGAGTAAATTTTATTTTCTTCGCATTAACCTCTCAGACATGCGAGAAGGGCGGGAATTTTTACGTTTTTTACTGCCAGGGGGCCTGCCTCTTTTACGTGGACATAAGGGGGCCTCAGGATCAAATGTTTTGGTTATAACATTGTCCGAAAATCGTACTGTCTTTTTTGTGTTTTCTGTTGTGAGGTATTTTTCTCACTTTTTCCGACGGATTCTTCTGTGTTTATTGGTGAATCCGTCTGTATATTTTCTACATTTTCCTTCTGCAATCTTTTTATTCTTTTATCGTCACTTACCATGTATGCAGGCTTCAATCTGTCGATTGAAATTGTTCGAGATTCGCCTGCTATGAGTATCACAAAGGTTTTCTCGTCTCGTGATACTACTTTGTAAGGACCGGCGTATGGTTTTTCCAGCGCAGATCTCATTTTTTCGTCTTTAACAAATAAATGTGAGGTATTGGCCAAGTGTTTTGAGACGTAAATCTTGGGCTGGCCATGGCGAGCTGCCTGTTTTAGAAAGTTGTTGGCATCGTTTCTTATGTTTTGTACCATAATTTCGGGGCTAACTTCTTTTGATTCTGTGAAGAAGTCCCCTGGGAGGCGTAGCTCTTCGCCAAATGCTAATTGTGCTGCAGAGTGACCTGTATCGGTTTGTAGGGCAGATCGAAGGCCTAAGAGGATGGTAGAAAGTATATCTACCCATCTCTTAGTATCATGAGACATGATGGAGGCTTTGAGTGCTCTATGCCATCTCTTGATTTTGCCATTGGCTTGAGGATGGTAAGCTGTGGTATGACTGTGTTGAACACCAAGCTTATTGGACAGCTCTTTGAAGAGCGAGCTCTCAAATTGGCAACCTTGGTCTGTGACTATGACTTCTGGTACACCATACCTCGCAATCCAAGTATCGTATAACCTTGCAGCTACTGTGGGAGCTGACATCTCGTGTACAGGGATTGCTTCTGGCCATCGTGTTGCCCTGTCTATTATCGTCAACAGGTATCTGTGTCCTTGAGATGGTGGCAATGGGCCTACCAAATCCATATGAACCATTTTAAACCGCTCTGTTTGTTTGAAGGATTTGAGGGGCGAGCAAGTGTGTCTTCCTACTTTGGATTCTTGACAGTTCAGGCAACTGCAAGCCCATTTGTTGCAATCAGACTTCATTCGTGGCCATACAAACCTTGCCGAAATTAATTTAGCACTACATTTTGGCCCAGCATGTAACAAGTTGTGTACACTGTTGAAAGCCAGCCTGCGATATTTTACCGGTAGAAATGGCCTATTCTTACCTGTACTGATGTCACATGTTAATAAAACATCAGTACTGGGAATTTTTCGCTGTCTCAATTTGAGAGTAGTATCATCGTTCGATAACAACTCTTGCAATTCTGCATCCTTAAGCTGTGCTTTAGCTATTTCAGCATAAGGCAATTGGACAGGAGCTGAGATAGCTTCGATTCTACTCAAGGCATCAGCTGGAGTGTTAAGTTCTCCACTTATATACTGAATGTCGGTAGTCAATTGACCAATATAGTCTAATTGTCGTGCTCTTCTCGGCGATGCCGGTTCTGCTTTTTGTGTGGAGGCATATGTTAGGGGTTTATGGTCAGTATACACAGAAAAACATCGACCCTCTAATTGGTGCCTGAAATGCTTCAATGCCGCAAAAATTCCGAGCAATTCCCTATCGTACGTGCTATAGTTCTTTTCTGTTTTTGAAAGCTTCCTCGAGAAGAAAGCTAGCGGTAACATTTTGTTGTCTTTATCCAGTTGGTACAAAGTTGCACCAATAGCAAAATCGGATGCATCGGTACTCACACGTAATGGCAGACTTTTGTCTGGATTAGCCAATAGAGTTGCATTTGCCAGTATGTCTTTGATTTTCCCAAAGGCCTTTTCGGCTTCTTCATTCCATTCGAGTGGAGTTTTGTCTTTCTTTTTACTTGTCTTAATTAGTGCAAACAGCTTACTTTGTTCGGCTGCTGCATTCTTCATGCAACGTCTATAGAAGTTCACCATCCCCAAGAAACGCCTGAGTTCAGCGACATTTGAGGGTTTTGGGAAATTCAGTATTGGCTCTACTTTGGTCTTCAAGGGGGAAATGCCTTCGGTCGAGACTTTGTAGCCGAGGAAGTCAATTTCAGTTTGTGCGTATAAGCTTTTACCTACGTTGATAGTGAGTCCGGCGGCGTGTATATGCTGTACCACGGCTCTCACATTCTCCTCGTGCTGTTGCTCACCGCCTTCAGAGCAAATGCAGATATCATCCAAGTATGCATATGCAAACGGCAATTCCCTAAACAGTCCGTTGATAAATCTCTGGAAAGTTTGTGCTGAGTTGCAAAGTCCAAACGGCATTCGAAGGTATTCGAATAGTCCAAAGGGGGTTATAACCACTGTCTTTGGTACATCCTGGTCAGCCATAGGAATTTGGTGGAATGCCCAGTTGATGTCAATTTTGGTGAACATCGTTTTACCCTTCATATTCGCATTGAAGTCCATTATGTTGGGGACTGGGTAGCGATCAGGAACTGTTATGGCATTTAAGGCTCTGTAGACTCCAACAATTCGCCACTCTCCACTTGCTTTTTTGGTCATGTGGATAGGGGAGCTCCATGAGCTTTTTGAGGGGTGACATACGCCCTCTTCAATGATGCGATGTAAGTACTCCCGTGCCGCTTTGAGTTTGTCAGGCAGTAACCTTTGTGCTCTAGCATGGCAAGGCTGTCCTTTGGTTTCTATGTAATGAATCGTATCGTGTTTGTATGTAGGATGCCTGCGAATTGATGGTTGAGTGACTCCAGAATAGTCAGACAGGATCCGTAAGAGTTGTCTGTCGACTTTGGTACAGCTGGATATGTTTGTGTCCAGTCTGTAAGCATGCGTTTTGCCATCCACACAATTTTTAGTTTCACTATTGATCAGTTTGCCGTGTTTGAGGTCAATGATCAGGCCATAATGTGCAAGAAAATCTGCACCCAGGATCTGGTTTGGAACATCAGCAACTGTGAAGGACCACGTCATCTTTTCCTTAAGTCCGATGTCGACTTTGCTGGTCTCGAGTCTGTAAGCTGGAAGGTTTTGACCATTCACAGTACGGAGGTAATATTTCGGAGGAAGTACTTTCTTGTTTTTATTTACTGGCAATATACTCAAGTCTGCACCTGAGTCTATTAAGTACCATCTCCTGTTAGTCCTGTCCTTGATGAACAGGCGGCCTGAGTGTTTTTCCGAAGGGTCTTCGGCCGCGTAGATGGCCCCTCGTTCTAGTTTGACGCTTCCTTATTGTAGGATTTACCCCACCATTTGCACCTGTTGTTGCATTTGGTGGCCTCCGCGCCAAACCTGTTGTGGAAGAAACAACTTTTATCATCCCAATTTTGAGACTGGGTTTTGGGAGATGATATTCTAGGGGGAGTTGAACTCTGACCCCTAGTACTGGAACTAGATCTGCGGTCTCTGGACCGGGACTGTCGTCCTCTGCTATTGCTGTTATTGTTGTTGTTTTTTCTGCTTTTGGATCTTTGTCGCCAGCTGCTGTTGTGTTTCATTGAGCCTTGGCTTTTGTTCCGTTTAACTTCTTCGGTCAACTGAGCTATTTGGGCTCGAAGTTGAGTGAATTCTCCAGTCTCTGCAGATACTGCACTGACCACCGGCTTTGACCTGGTGTACTCGAGCGCATTATCTGCTGATTTTGCAAGGAAGTCCAAATCAGTGGATGTATTGATTACCGTCGAACCAACGGCGGCTAGGCATTGCACAACACTTTGTAGAAGTTGTTTGCAAAATTGATTGCCTATGACAGAAGGGGCTACGATATTGTCCGCCTTCTGCCTTAACTTCGCCATGAAGATCGAGGGTTTATCATCCCCCATCTTCATACCACCCATCACATCATCAATTATTTCGTTCTTTGTCTTTCCGAAAACTTTTTTGATCTTCTTGACAAACCAGGCATATTTGTCATCTTCTGTCAAAGGCCATTCCATAATGTCCAGAATGTGGCGGATTATCTGCGAGGGCATGCCTCCACAGATGTGTATGTACCTCTGGTTCAGTGTTATATTTTCTGTCTTGAACCTGCCTTCCAATAGTGTCAACCACAAATCTACCTCATTGGGCAGAAATTCCGGGATCTCTATCCTTCGTCTGTAGAAGTTGGGGTTCTGTCCTGGCTGCAATTGCAAAAGTTGCAGAATCTGTGCCAAGACTTCGAGGTCCCTACGATGGTTGTGGGTTTTCAGTTGGTGGTGGAACCATTGCTGTGTCTTTCTGGTGACAAGCGTATTCCACAGAACTACTTCCTTCCTTGCAGGATTAAAACACTGGCTCCTGTGTTTGTAGGACAGGTGTTTTCGGGTTGGAACTTTGGCTTAAAGTTCAACCACTTCTCAACGTTTTGACTGCTAGTTCTTCTTTATTTATTGCAGTTCCCAGTCGTGCTAATTCTAGGTGTTGAGGGCCTTCTTCAGTTTTTGGTAAATTCGTAGAGAGTTGAGTCGAAGTCGGGGGAGTTGGGGATGAGTCCAACCTTCTTCCTCCAGGTCTACTGTCTTGTTTCTCCTTGTTTATATATTTTAAGGAGAGGGGTATAAATTCCCACTTCAGCAGACTCTACTTCGACGACCTAAAAGGTGTCTTAGTCTGCAAAAAAATATTTTTAATTTGCCGAGCAAGCGAGTATCTTGCCAGCGCACCGCACCAAATTTTTGTAATAGCGCAATGCGCCTCCAGACACCTCACGACGTAGCCAAAAATCACGTTGGGGTCACCACTGTGGAATACCTTGTCGTGAGAGATATTCTCACCAGAAGGAAATTCATCAGAATTTAAGCGTGTTCAGCCACTTCGTACGTAAGTACGGGTAAGCCAGAACCAGATCAAACACTGGCAATTTTAAAGCCAGTTCGGGCAGTTTATATACGGCTTATTCACACGCACACAAACACACGTACGTAAGGTAATACGTACATCGGTGAGGGTGGCCAGGTCGCATCATCCCCTATCGTGATAAGAGATGGCTGGCTGGTTCGTGTACGGATCGTGACATTGTTTGGTGATGTCACAATTCGATACTTGTACATTACCTGCATGTACTTGCAGGTAATTACGATCGAACGTATTTTGTGTTTGGTTTAACGTCGTACAGACGAGTAATTAGCCTGCCCTTTGGGGTGGCAACTGTCGTCAAGGGGTCCGAGCCCCTTTACCTCATACCAGTGAGTCCCCACATTCCATATTTTCTTTTTTTGTTTTGCCATACCTACTTAATTAAAATGATTCGATAAAAAAAAAAATTGTGATTGTTAATTGTCCACCCAACTACATTTATCACGCTGCGTCACTGGCACTAGGTACACTTTGGAGATTTATAGGGAGTGAACCAGTTGACCAATTTAAATGATTCTGTTCTCATTTTGTTCACAAACAAATAGATAATAAATAAAAGTAGCATGATAGTAAGTTTGGTTGCGTAAACAAGTGAATGCAAACATTGAAAATTTGCAACAAATTTTTATTTTTTCAGTATTCTAAAAAACCTTAAGGAAGGATGCAGAAATTTTGATGGGAGATAGTTTTTACTCTTTATACGGTATAGTAAGAAGTTCGCTGAAAATTTTTTTGATATTGGTCAGGCAGCTTCCACAAAAAACATATAAACTGGTAAAAACTATGTCCGTATAAATCGTAGATGGTGTGGTTTTTCGAGGATTACGAGAGAATTATGTGGGTGTAGCAGATAATTATGGTGGGAGAAAGTATTTATATGGGAACAGGTCCGGTAGAAATTTTGTGTTGGCTTCTATCAATTTTCTTCAAACAAAGAGTAAATCAGTCAAATAATTTTCAAGATTCTGGCCTCGGATGGTTCGCAAATAGATAGATTAATAAATAAAACTGACATGATAACGAATACCAGTTTGGTTTGCGAATATCTTTCATCGTGAGCGCATGTTACGCCCAGAATCCCACGGATGTTGTAAGATGAAACCTAGCCTATGTCTTCCTTTTTTTATTGGCGAAGCAAATTTAGTTAGGCAACATAGAACACACCCGATGTACTTTTTGAATGTGATGGTTTTCGGTAGGATAAAAACATACCTCCATGATCGGGGAACTTATATTCAAATTATCTATCAACCCTACTTACAGATTTTTGAAACTTTTTCACTTCACCTAACAGACACGAAACATACCCAAAAGGGTAGAACTGGAAAATGAGTTTCAACTAAATCTGCCTAGAAACAAACTTCATTTTCACGTTCGACACTGTTTTGTCATGTAAAACTCGATTAGCAACTTGAATTTTTGAGGCACCGAATTTAACAGTAACACAGATGAAACATTGAATTTACAGTTTTTTCTTCTTTTTTTATTTTTTCATTGGCATGCTTGGACCAACGTCTTATTTTTATTCGACGCAACCCCTTAATTTATTGCTACCAAGTCGACTACCGGCTTCCAGGATCCCTCTAGTGCTCTCCAGGAAGGCAATATCGCCAACCATTGAATTATAGAGAATAGAACAACTTCTATCCTTCCTAGTCTCTTGGTTTACAATATTTCACTGGAAGAAAGAGACAAAAACTTTAATTCTGCAAAGGTTTTTTAAAAAATAAGCGAAAGAGCAAATTAAACTGAAAATTGGCAACAAGTTGGAATGGATCATAAATAATGATTGTGTTTTGCATTTTGTAGCCTTTGGTTCAAAAATACGTCTTTTAGAGCTCAAAATCAGAATAAAAAAATCAAGAAAATTTTTTAATATAGGTAATTATTATCGAATGATACATCGTGGAATATGTTTAAGGGGCTGAATTCAAATTTGGAGTCAAATTTTCGACTGCATCAATTGTCGCCACCTTTGTGACCACTTAAGGAAGTTTAAAAAAATGATTTCATATTGTGGAATGATAGATTGTGGAATATGTTTTTTGAAGCGTTGAATCCAAACGTGATATTAATTTTTTCATCGAACCCATTCTTAGCCACCTTCCAGAGATATTGAAAATATGCGATGAATTTCGCGCTGAAAAAGCACGCACGTTGATGAGGGATAATTGATGAAAACAAATCCGATTTCAGCGCCCCCAGATGTTAGTAGAAGAACTACGTCACGTTTAGTTTCGTTAGAAACTGCAATAAAAGCGTATGTTTAAAAATGGCTTTCATCCGCGTCGGTGATTAATTATTCGGGCGGCTTGGCAATGAAGAGTTGGTAAATTTTTTTCTACTTTGCCGTCGATAAACGGACGAAGGGTTCGAAAAAAAACGAGAAGCCGCTTCTTTCATAGTTCTGCCATCGAGACGATGCTTTACGCACGTACGGCGGTCTTTATTTTTTAAGAAGATACGGTCGGGATCCGGTAGCCAAGAATGGTCTTTCGACGCGAATTTTCTGTCGCCTGTGAGAGCGCAAAAAAGCAAAAAAACAAAAACAAAAAAGTCGGCACTTCGGGGTTTTTGGTCGAGAAAATCACTAAGGCACGAAAACTATCGCAAGTTCGGGCAAAAGGGGCCGATTTGCCTTTCGACCTACAGACAGCTTTTATGAATGAAGCGAAGTCTCGAAAAAAACGAAACGAAAAACGAACCAAGTATTTACAAACTAGTTTATTTATTTGAATAAACAAATGAACAAAAATGTACTTTCTGGTAATGGTTTCCGACGTAATAAGAGAAGAGGAAAAGAAAATTTGAGAAGCTGTAAACAGCGACTCATCGAGTACACGCGCACGACGTTGTCGAATGACGAACGACTCAAAATTAAAATGAAAAACATTACAAAATTAAAATAACCATGGATAAAAAACGAAAACAAATGAAAAGGCGACCAAAAAATTGATGTTGTTTCTTGCGAATGCAACCGTATACTTGTATTCCGGCGTACTTACAAGCTAAGCTACAAAACTTACTACAAAAATATTTGAAAAAAAAAAAAAAAAAACACAGGGTAATTAATATTTTTATAACTTACGTAATAATCCAATAAATTTTACGATCGCTTAAAAATTAAAAACCGAAGAAAAATTCCTAAGTATAATACTCCGTCGGCAGCGATAAATATACTTCCCGATGATTCGCAAATTTGCTTACTCCATTTTCGAAGAGCCGCGAAATGGTAAAAATTTACCATACAATCCCCATGGTAAAAATTGATTGCGAAGAATTAGTAAAGAAAATTCGAAAAGAAACTTATCCGCTATAATATTTCGAAATTTATACGATTGTAGCCAGTCTTGCGAAATACGAACCACGGCGTTCGGCCAAATTTCAGTTTCGTAAGTACAAAAACACCCCCCCCCCATCCTCAGAGGAAAAAAAAAGAAGAAAAAAGTCTGCCCATCGAGGAGCTCGTTTCTCGCACACTTCGGTCTGGGCGCTAAAAAATAGGCTTAGGAGAAAACTGACGGTCGACGCGACCACGAGAGTACGAATAGTTCGTCAACGAGAGAAAAAAAATTTATAATTTACGAAATAAATACGTGAGCCTGACTCGCGAGAGCAGAAAGAAAGTAGACTATCGTCACGTCGCCAAATTTGGCCTATTTTCTCCTAATCAAAACTCTACAGAAAGAGCAACAGATAAAAGCTAAGTATATGTACAAAATTACTAATTGAAGCTACGAAAAGAACAGAGCGACAAGGGAGAAGTGCCAGAGAGCGAAGATACGAGAATCGTCGAAGCCCACCTCACAAATCGACCACGAATGGACGAAGGAGGCTCCAGTTATCACAATTAATGGCAATACATTTTATAAATGAAAAAATAAATAAATAAATAAATAAATAAATAAAAAAATTCAAAAAGCCTTTCGAAGAACAAAAAATTCGAATACGAACCTCGACAAAAAAAGTGTGGTCGCATTATCAGCTCCGCCCACATAAACATATATTACGAATGTATGGCTGATCGTACAACGACAACTTACTGTGGAAAACTAGAGGGGCTTGAAAACTTTCAACGACGCTACTCCAACACTTTGTTTTACATACGTACTGATCGATACGAGCGTTTCATTTAAACATATAATTTATAGATAGGTGGTTAAAATTATTCACTCGTTTTTTTAACCTTTAAAATTATGGTTTTTGGAATAACAACTAATCAGGTACGAAATAGGACGAAAAATGAAAGCGAGAAAAATATACGAATAAAAATCATGCGAAAAGTTACGAGAAACGGGATAAAAAATGTGAATTTCTCTTAATGCATCGGATTTTTCGCGAAATTGTAATATTCAAAATTTGAACCTTCGATGTTTTCCCGATGGACTTTGAGAACAATGCACTTCGATGATGAACGAATTTTTCGAACCGATAATTTCAGTTATTCCAAGTTTTGATTCTTAAAATAACGACTTGCGCTCATTAGAAAGGTGAACGAATTTTCATTTTCGCAAGCTAATAGAACCTCCTTAATACCAAGGGCTGGTAAAATATTATGATAGAAATAACCAGCGAAGAATCACGAATGATTAAATCTTCAAATCAAGTCCCGAAAATTTTCAAATATTTTCGATAAGCAATATCTTCGACAATAAAACAGCCACACGAATTACATGTCATATAATTCTCGTGTAAGTTCGAAGCACCGCAGAGCACCGGCGAAATTTACAAAAATATACCACAAAACGAGTATAATTAAATCTTATTTTTTGAATCTCTAAATGAAACTGAACGGTAAGTACACGCTTACACTTACACTTGAAACATACATACGAGAATTTAAGGTAAGAACGGTCGATCGAGACGAATTGCGAGGGAATATTGGTTTCTCAGAAATTATGGAGATGAAAAGAAATCGAGAAAAAGAGGCAACAATTTAATATCATTCGAAAATTAACTGCGACCAATGTATCATTGGATCAAGAATGAAACATTTTTTACGAGTAAAACAAAATCACACGATCCAAATTGTAGAGAAATATTACTTCCGATGTATTAAAAAAACAAAGCCATCTGTAAAATTATTTTTAAACGAGTAAAATTTTCAGGGCGAAATGGTCACTTCAGAAAATTTCAGAAAAACTTTCATTTCGTTAACCACACTCGGTGCTTTACTTATTCCCGAACAAACTTGATCTCTACCGCCTACCACCTCTCATCCGCAAGTAGTGAATTTCGACTAATGATGATGATAGAGATAATGATAATGACAATAATTATTATCAGATATTATTTTTATTTTTGTTATAATAACTATTAAATTTTTTGCTGAAAGAAAATTTCTTATCCTGTTACCATTCCGTGTGAAATAAGAATTATAAAAATAATTTAGAACAATTTTCAATAGCCTCCTTCAGGAAAAATAGAAACACAGTACCGAGTTCCGCAAAAAAGAAAATATGGAAGAATACGCAAGTACATTAATCGAGGTCGGTCATGTTATGTGGGGACAAATTAGAATATCGACTATTACTTGGAAATTAAATGTAAGTAAAATTAATATTTTCAACTGATCCAGGATCGGTACGCACACAAAAAGTAATTTAATCAATTTTGATACAGACGCTAATGTCTAAGCAAAAATTGTTAATCAAATAGCGAATACCTAAAATTAAATATTAAAATACATTTTAAATTGGTGAAATAATAATTCAAACGATGCCCCGACGCTTCCAAAAATTTTTGTATGATGCGACAAAAACTTCCGATTACAAATCATTTTAATTTCATATAAATAGGCCCAGCAATTAGCGATATTTCATACAACGGATTAACGCTAACGACTGAATAAAAGAATCATCTACTGGTGCCTTTAACAGTTCCAAGAAAAATGGAAATAGAGAAATCGAGCATTAACGTTAACATATTCAATGAGCTGGGATACTCGACGATGTGAGAGATCTGTTAAGAGGATTAATTCCAAACTTGATAAATCGCGCGTGGAGTTATCATATCTTGGAAATTCGAAAAACGATTTTTCTGCCTCCTTCGAAATTAACTGCCGTAAGAACAGGATAACCAATTTCTACATTTATTCAAGCCCACGGATAGAATATGAAAAAAAAATCGTTAAATAAAAGCGGAAAGCGAACGAATAAATGATTCAACTATTGAAATACTCTACAACATCGATTGCAATTTTTTCAGGGTACCATCACAGGAATGAGACACCGTGAGATACCGGGCCTAAACAAATTCAACTGACGAACAACTCGTTACTTGCAACTAAATCGTATAATAGTGAAAGGGCTAGCCTGAAGAAAAGTGGAAGGATTAGCTTTGGTTTTTTTATCGTAAGTAAAATGAAAAATCTAAAAACTTGAGAAAAGATCCAACCCAGTATTCCAATACACGAAAATATCACTGAACTACAAAAAAAAATTAAACACAGTTTATCAAACTCAAGATTAGAACCTATGGTTTCAGCATACTAAGCGCTTATTTAACCCTTGAGCCACGGCAGCAATTGACAAAAATGGTTTGTCATAGATATACAATCACTTCTCATTTATGTTTTTTCAAGTATCAGGGTTGCCCCTTCACAATTATACGATTTAGTCACAAGTACGACAAATTCATCGTATCATTCGGTTTGATTTCAACATGTCACTAAAAACTTCCAAAAAGTATCGATCATCGACAAAAAACATTAACAAATTTTCGGAAACGCGCGAAAATTTATAACTTTTTTTTTTTTATTTGTCTTCATTCAAAAAAACACAATAACTTAGAAACTAAGCACATAGATTTTAATTTTTGGTCAAAAGAGAATTTTAGTCGAAAACGATAAATTCGAAAAGAAAAATACGAACAAAAATCAATAAAGAAAATAAATCACAAACGCCAAAATAATTTTTTTCAATAACAAAAAATAACAAATTTTTAACAATTTTTGACTTTTTTTTTTTTTTACCTAACAAAATAAAAATGAGATCTTTAATTTTGTAGCCGCATAAAGGAAAGAAAAGCACATTTTTAAATATCACGATTATTACATTAACGTCCAACAGAAAATAAATTTTGTAGGATCCGTAGAATTTTACGATCAGGTGTAAAAATTTTAAACAGAAATGAGAATTGGAATAGGAAAGAAATTAGTTATTAAATAGTGACAAAAAAGTAGTAATCGTCTAGCAAACGTACTCGTTGATACAATCAAAAATCACGCTGAAAACTTGTTCAACTTACCCAGTAACAAATAAAATATAGAACAGAAGTATGCTCTGTGGCGGAGACGGGAGCGAAAAAATGGGAGGCGCATTATCGGCTCGAGTCTGAAGCGGCGAGGGTCATTTTGCGATCACGCCGAAAAAAAGTCGTTACGAAAAGTATTCGGATGTCACGTTGCACAGGTCGTCGGTACCTTTTCATCTCGACAGTGGGTACGTCGCACGTTACATCTGTCTAATCGAGTCGCAACGCATTCGTCAACTCCAATTCGACGAAACGACTATGCTGCGCCGCTTATTTAGCCTTTCGAGGACGAGCCATGGGACGATTTCTAGTGGTGCCACCGCCTGTACCGATACTGAATCCACCGGCGCTGGCCACGACTGCTGCAAAACACGTCACACGTTGAGTAAAATTATCGAAAATTAATCGAAAACGGCGGCATCCGACAAGGCCAAAAGCATAAAGAGTTTCAGAGATTATTGCAAATATTCAAATATCGATTAATCATACGGGTGACTGATGGATCGAAGAAACGACGACAGAAAACGAACGAGACAATTTAATGCGCTTCCAACGGCAATTAAGAAATTCTAATCGACTAAAATGAACTTTCATATTTTAAAACGTTTTTTCTAACGAATTTCTTCGACAAAATAAGGCCGAAATAAAGTTCAGAATGAGAACGTCGACTTGGAAAATGGAATCCGCACAATTTCGAGGACTTTTCATTTTCCAGAAAATGATTCCCTCTCGCCAATTCGGATGAAATTTGAACACTGCTTCGATGCTTCATACATCACTAAAAGGGTCTTAGCAATGAAAATGAGATCTCGTTATAGTTTTATCAACGTTATCCGGCTACATTACACGATAACACCAGTCTAGAAACGTACAAGTGGGAAATATTTCTTAAATGCGTGCGACTACTCAGTTCATATAACGATGCCTGATAGTAACGGCCAAGTCACTTCAGGCGAAAATTGAGAAAATGTGTTCCTCATGAACGACAAATCCGAAATTGAATTTGACTGACAAAGTTCATATTCTCTAACCAGCGAACTGAGTAGTAACGGAAAATGTTCAGCACATTTGACGGAACAGGCGACGACACGAGAAGATTTTCCGTTGAGTTAATACTGTTAATAGACCTCGCCAGTCGATATAATTACGAGAAACGAATTACGTGGTTGTCGCCAGTCGGAGCAATACCGAGTTAAAAATACCCCATAAAGGTTGATTCGTGCGATAAATGATTTTCGTTCATAATACACGATTACAAAACTTGTAGCGTCTAGACGTACCTTCACACCCAAAAAATAAAATAAAACAGTTATGCTCCACGTCGAGATTAATAAGAGAGAAGAGGCAAAGAAACACCGATCACATAATATCATAGGTTTGGAAATTCCGGTAGAGTACAAGAACTCGAGCACCGAGGATACTCGAGCATACTTACGAGCTGGGCTTCCTCCAAACACAAACGGTGGATTAGATGGAGCGGCTGCACTGGTTACGCCGAACTGGAACGCGGGTGGGGCTGGTTGCGCGTTACTGGAGCCGAAGTTGAACATCGAGTTTGCAGAAGTTGATGCACTATTCGCAGCTACACCAAACGTGTTAGATGAAGTTCCAAAGGCAGGCGGCGCGTTGAAATTAAAGGCTGGCGTACCGCTATTAGAGGCACCAAAATTTGGTGGCTGCGCTGGTGACGTTGTCCCAAACGGGGATGGTACTGCTGCTGGCGTTGCAGTGGCCGATACCGATGACTGTGGAGTGCCGAAAGCAGCGGGCTGCTGACTGGATGCGTTACCAAACGTGAATCTCATTGATGAGCTGTTGGCGCCGAACTGCGAAGTGTTACTATTGCCATTGCCGAACTGCGGGACAGATTGCGGCAGCGGGTTCACAACGCCCACCGGAGGTGCTGTTGATTGATTCTGACCAAAAACGTTAGATGAAGTGTCTCCAGCGGAGCCAAATACTGACTGCGTTTGGGAACTTGGCGCAGCAGGGGTACCCATCTGTTGAGTCTGCGAGGAAGCTACAGAGCCAAAAATTGACGGTTGAACGGCAGCTGTTGACGGCGTCACCGAACTAGAACCAAATACTGTTGAGGTGGAAACCCCAGCAGGCTGCGTGTTGCCTCCGAAGATAGACGGCTGCGCAACAGGCAGCGATGGTGCAGCAGCAACAGGCTGCAAATTAGCACCAAACATCAATGGTGGCGTCGGGTTTGCTTGCGCCTCTTGATTCACAGCACCGAACATGTTCGACTGTGCGTTGGCAGCAGACGACGAAGAACCGTCAAATACGGACGGTTGAGAGGAAACATTTTCCGCTGTTCCAGCGTTGAAAACCGAAGTATGCGATACACCGTTACTACTGTTATTATTTTGACCAAAGGTAGGCGTGGACTGGGAGCCGAAACTGAAAGTGGATGCTGGATTTTGGGTGGCTGGGTTAATAGTACCAAAAGTTAACCCTGTTGCAGAAAACGAAGATGATTTTTGGGTCGTTGTAGTGGCAGGAAATGACAATGTTGCTGAATTAGCATTATTTAAGGACAATGATACCGAAGAGTTTCCAAATGAAACGCTGGATGGAGTAAAAGTAGGCGGTAATGATTTACTAGGTTCAGCAACTGTTGTCGAGGAAATATTCACAGGCTTGTTAAAAGTAAACAAACTGTTGCAATTGGTGGTAGATGGTATTGCTGCTTGACTGGCACTGCCAAACACAATTGGAGCTATACTCATCGAGCTAGAGCAAGATGTGGCTGCCGATGCAGGCGAACGAGATTGATCACTACTAGCTACCGATTTCGGAGGAAGTTGTAAAAGTGGATTATATGGCGCAGAAGAATTAGTCGATGCAACAGAGGACGAATTTTCACTAACAAAATTGTTCAAGGCGCTGGCAGAATTACTAACTGTAGTTGCTAATTCAGTTTTACCAAAATCACCAAGAACGGAGGACGAAGTACTGGTGATAGACTGATATGGATTTGGTTTACTAGTTTCTGGAGAAGAAATACTGAACTGCGTAGTTGGTGTTAATATGGGAATATTGAACTGAAGCGGGCTGGCTACCGGTAGCGTTGATGGGGGCACCAGCGAGTTTAATGATGAAGGTGCAGGCGTTGGAGAATTGCTGCGGTGAACTTGGGCAACGATTTCAATTTTCTCGGGTTTTTTGGATGCATCAATCGGAGCTATATTAGCAAATATTTCTTCAGAACGACTGGGTTTTTCCATGGAATGGGTTGATTTGGTCACTTCTAAACCAGATGCGGTTGAAAGACCATCAGTTTGATCGATCCTTATGGTTGGCTTTGCTGTGGGTGGTAGCAACGGATTAATTGAAGAGGAAGTTAGAATAGATGAATCGGTTTTGTGTACTTCAACAGTAGTTGTTTTCTTCTCAATTTCTTCAACGATACTGTTTTGATAAAATATAACGCTATCATTTTTATCGCCTGCAACAATAATAATAATAATAATAATAATAATAATAATAATAATAGTGATAATAAAGTCAGTTAAGGAATTAACAGACAAATGAGAAACAGCTGAAAAAACTTAAAATGTTGGGCTACAAACCAAATTCGCTAAAACTACTCGCAACAACTATAATCTTCGAAAAATGTAGATAAAATCAATATAGGTAAGACCACTTTCCGTCAAAAAGAGCGACAAGTTTCGATAAATTTATTTTAAATTTGCGTAAGTTAAAATTTTGAGGATTAATGAGACTAAGGGTAGGATATGTTAAATAAGTTTTAACTCTATTTCATAGAAACAAAGATAGTTGGTATAATATTTCAACAGCGAACGATAATATTTTTTGAAAACGTTTGAGAAAAATCAATTAAGACGATTCTAATGCCGGACACAAATTTTCACATTTTCATCGGCTTATCAGAGTAATCTTCCAGCCCCAAAATTATCAAACAACGCAGTTAGCGTCAGTTTACTCACAGAACAAGCAGATAGTTCATAATAATAAATTTTTCGAAAACACAGAAAATCTTACTCAGCAAATTTTTTTCCCCCTCGTAAAACAAATTCAAGCGATAAAAATAACATTAACTATGTTTTCACTTTGCACAGAGGTTTCATTTAATCTACAGGAAGAATCTAAGAAACAGGCACAATTTCACAGATTATACACGTATACAAACACCACCCTTTCTTTTCTCCGAAAAAATTAACCTTCAGAACAAAACGAATTCGAATAAAATTTAATATTTTCAGAACTGGAACGCAAGAGAAAAATACGAGCCTTAATGATGATCGACTTCACAACAGAAACTTTTTAGCCACAGAAACTTTTGTTAACAAAAATTAGTGAAATTCACATACCTTTTCGTTCGATATCACTGACTAAATTATTAAGTAAATTTTCTTTCATCGTCTTGTCATCAACATAGCCCATTTCACTGACATATTCGGGTTCCGTCGAAATTACCGACACTGGATCTATTTTCGTATTATTCAATTTTTTTCTATAAGTGCAGTTGGTTCGATTCAAAATTTTACCACCAGCAACACGAACGTACTCCTCGTTCTCATTAATAGTGGATACACAATCAGAAAAGAAACTATTCGCTTCGTCACTACTTTGAACGACCTCTTCAGAAGGTTTTTCAAGCTGAATATCTGTTTCTTTGCACCTATTTGAAACGTTCGGGTCTTCCTAACAGTAAAAAAGCAAATAAATTAAAATTTCAATTAAGATAACAAAAAAAAAATAATAATAATAAAAAAAAATACGCGAGGGCCTAGGCTGTGGCTGCACTCAAGAAGGATTTATGTATAAACCTAAAAATATCTAAACAATATTAAAACGGCAAATTTTCCATAAATTTGTTTTTTTTCTTTCGTTTATTTTCGAACCACCAAGGCAAACTGAAAAATTATATGGAAAGTAAATTCCAGTGAATTTTCTCCTTTTACCAGCACTGCTGACTTCGACTAACTTGAATGACTGAGGAATTATTGAGTAGAAGAGGACAGGATTCTCGATTCCTAAAACGGCAAATTTTCCTTTCATTTTTTTTTTCGTACGTGTATTTTTAAACTGCTAAAGCTGATAGAAAAAATATGGATAGCAGATCTCTGCAAAAATTCCTCCTCTTTTAATGATATCGACCTCAGCTCTTTACTTTAAATAGCGGCTGAGGAAGCATTGAGTGAAAAGGAAGACGTTTCTAGATTTCAAAAAATGGAAAAATTTTCAATATTTGTGTTTTCTATCAAACGCTTTTATCGCAGTTACTAACGCAACAAAATTTGACGTAGTTCTTGTACTACCATCTAAGGGCGCTAAATTCGAGTTTGGTTTTCATCAGTCATCACTTATCATCGCGCTTGTTTTCTCGACACAAGTTTCGTCAGTAATATGCAAATTACCACGGCGTCATGATAATGACGTATTCTTCTGGATGAAGTACTGGTTCAAATCCCATCGTGGATGGGAATTTTTTTGTATTTTTTTCTGCTTTCAAATACATAGAAACGTACATTTTAAAAAACTCGTTTTTAACCCCAACTCATTTCGTTAGTTCATTTTAAAATTGTTAAAGACGATTAGAAAATTATATGGCAATTTTATCCTCTTTCCAGCAACATTAACACAAACACCAACCTCTGCTCTCTCAATTAAATAGAGACGGAGTAATCATTGAATGAAATATTAGAGGTTCGTTTTAAAAATGAAATGCTGTTCCTTTTCAACTGACAAGAGGCACGTACATAAGCACACAAAGACACGTCAACGGGACTTACGATCTGACGGTCTGACACTCGTAAGCGTCACATAGCTCCTCCCGAAGTCTAGGATGTTTACACACAAAAAAAAATATAATAAAATAAAAGGAATCACCAATAGAGGATAAGTTATTTAGACTTACTTTCAGTTTCGGCGTATGCTTTTCACGTTCATCCACGAGAATTTGTTCATCAACCTCTTCGTCAATTTTTCTGCATTTTTCCATCTTTTCCGGCGATTCATTCTTCGACTTGTCTAGCCCTAAAATAGTACTCACAGATATGAAAACACGATACAGTATGCATAAAGTAAGACAAGCAGACGATGAAAACATACGTGACGATTTTCGTTTCTTTGTATTATTGCTCCACGAAAACTCGGGTACTAACACGCTCATACTGGAAGTGAAGGACATTATTTTAGCGTAATTACGATCAACATCGTCACATCTTTTCTTACAACTCTTATCGTCAATACTATCATTCGAACAGTCTTCATGAGCGCGTTTATACCTATAAAATAAAATATTAAAAATAATTAGGAACGGTTAAAACCATAAATCACGAGTAATTAATACAAAGTAAAACAACCGGAGAGGAGGGGAAGAGAAAAAAAAAACAAACAAAAAACAGATTGAACATTAGTGATGAATGACGACTCGATGAGCTACATGATCGGCAGCAAATACTGCCTTTTTTAGGATGTTTCAAATCTACCGGTAAATATCTAAAATTTCTCCACGTTCTGATGCTAAACAATGAGAAGACCTTTTCCAAGCTCAGGTTTATGATTAAATCAATTAAAAATTGTTCATCGAATTATTTATTTATTTCGACAACGCCCAAATGAAAATTTGAAACTTTAGAAAACAATAAAACGAAACTCGACGAAAATTTAAATAACTATAGGCAAACAGATGTTTCAAACAGTTTGGCACACTAAACTTCTCAATTCATCGAAGCCTCGAAGTAATAACGTATTTACGAGAAGACTTGGTAACTGAATGAGATACATACAGATAAATAAAAATGTTTCAACACTGACATATACGATATATTTTGGACATATTAAACCTTGAAAATGAGAAACAGGAAGAAAACAAAAAGGTATATTTCTTCAGTAATAAGCAAAAAAGAAAAAAAAGATTTCCGTATGCTCTCTCATAAACATCACTAAAAAAAAAAAGAAAAAAAAAGTAATATTGAGGACACACTCTTTAATTCAAAGGAACCTGTTTATGCGATTCTAAATTCTGGCAAACATAATCGAATGATTAACCATAATCCCAAAATGTATAAAATGAGACGTCTTTTTTTGATGGAGCTAAACACTGTCCATCAACTGACTAAATCTAACCCTTTTCCACAAAATTCAACTGCGTTGGTCGAATTCAAGAACGACACTTGAATTTCAACAGAGACTTAACACTTACCTTAACAAAGTTATAATTAATATAAAGTATTCACTCGGGACATCATTTTTCCAAAACCGCACAGTTTTAAGGCGGGTAACTATGCAAACGTGTATTTTCGCATTGTCTTGAATAGACAGCCGCACGGAATTCAGGCGGGTAACTATGCAAAAGTGTATTCGGAGAGAAAAAGCGAATACTCTATACGTGTTCACGTATACAGTAGATACAACTAATAAGGGGAAAAATTTAAGAACGACGTAAGTATCGTTCTTGCATTCGACCCAATGAAATATTCGAAGAGAAAACGTCATAGTTGAGGACCATAACGCCGCAATATAAACTGTGTTTTAACGCTTTTCAAAAAAATACGCACAGGTGTTTTCGCTAGCTAACCCTCAGTTAAGCTTGGGATAAATTTGACTTAAAATGTTATCATCATTCACAGTCTTGAAGCTAACTGGGTCATCAAATCCGATAAAAAATTGTATCTAGGTTATTCTTGGAGATCAATTTACAGCCAATCTCCGGCAAATCTAATCGGCATTAGACATACTTTGTCAAGCGCCTCGAAACGGACTACAGGCGAAACAAAACTCTAACGGGTGTATATATAGGATCAAGGTTTACCTCTTCATTAACAACCATACGCTCGCTGACAACGACACTCGTAACTTCAATACAAAATGAAGGTGATACGCCACTTCCTGCACCCGTTCGGCGCAAAATCTTCTGAAGAGTGTTACCAGTTCCGCGCAGAGAGCTAGCAGGTAAGTAAAAACAAAAAACTCTGTCGCAGCAATGCTTGGCTAGAAAACCCAATTTACTATAGTTCAAAAACAAAAACCTGAATTCCATTCCCAAGTATGCATATTCGAGGCCGCCTTTTTGCACCTTCAAGAATTCTTGCGTTTCTCTTTTGGAACAGGAGTTAGACCGATAGTCACCAAACCCCTGTCAAACCTGGTCAACCATTACATATCGGTATTTCATGCGTGGGATTCGCATAAAAAAAAATTGGTCAAATAGCGCGGAACTGGTGTAACCGCAAAATGAAGGCGCGCTTTCCCCAACCTTAAATCGATAATATTTAAAACACCAGTCAACTACTCACTGAGATGATACAGCATTCTTTACATCATTTTTTCGCGATTTCTTGGGTGTAGTGACACTGCGATCGGCTTCCTCCTAAAGAAAATACACATCGATACAACGATTGTTTTGTACGGAAAATGATTAATTCTAGACAAAAAAACATACCTGACAATAATTTCGCTTCCTCGATATTTCTTTCAGCACTTGTAAATAATCATTGCTTCTTAGATTTTCACTTCCGGGTTCACAAATTCGCCCTTCGGTATTCAACAACTCGATGCTACAAACAAAAAACAAATAATAATACCGAAAGCAAAGCAGGTAAAAATTAAAATAAGAAGGAAAAACTCACTTGTTGAGTTCGGGTGGTGCTATTCTAACAGCAGGTGTAGAATTTCCTTTCGGAATTTTGGAAAGCTGACGCAAAGTAGACTTATCAAAACGATATGCGGGTATTTGACGTACAGCTGGATATTTGATATGATAAGATGCGGATTCGGTTGCTTTGTCGACGACTCTACTCGTGAATCCTGGACTGTTCACGTTCATGAATGTCCTGAAAGAATCACCCACAGAACTATACACACGTTACAACCACAATGAAATCAAAATAGTCAGTAATCACTACTTACTCTAGGTCCAAATTGGTGTTGTAACGTCGATTTGGGCCAAGCTGGCCATATTGCGACGACTGAATGTTTTTTCTGCTAGCCGCATCTGATTTGGCATTGAAACCTAGCTTCAGGGTGTCGCGACTATGTCGATTACTTCGAGATGGAGAACCGTTTTTCATGATTGGCGACGGTAAATCTCCATTTGTTTTCATTAGTGACGGGCCACGAGACTCAGGTAAAATATTCTCTTTTGCAAACGTACCGTCCGAGCTACATAACGTACCGAATATTTTCTTACTACTTACTGATGACAAGGCAGTATTACCGCTATTCATTTTACTGAATTTACGGTTTAAGAAATAACCGGACAAATGGGATGGGCTCACGGTATCATTGAATCGCGCGTTAACATTCAAATAGTTGAACCATTCGTCTATCGCACCTTGTATATTGTCAAAATAGTAATAACTAAAAACACATACGACATAAACGAGGACTATCACAAGAACGATGCTCGTCGATGTAACATTCGCATACACGACAAGCATAGACAAGAAAAATAAAACTTTACAGAGTATTTCCAACATTGCAGAATTCAATTTGCTTTCCCGACATTACATTTTCTTTTTAAACAATTAATCATTATCGTGATCGTGACACATAACTTTTATCAGAACTTTCGAAAGCATACCTCCAAGGACTCAGCAAAACGAAAATCGTTACGTGATTCCGTAGTGAGGGACATTTTCAAAAATTTCAACGATTTTGATTGGTGAACACGTCTTCTGAAAATTGAGATAGAATTTAATTGTGTAATAATGACAACTAATAATCGAAAACTTCAAAGCCAAAAAATTAAAATTCGGTTTTCCGTAAAGATGGGCAGCTCCCTTTGAGGATATATATATGTTGAAGACGAAACATGGGAAGTTTCAGTGTCCAATTTATAGAAAGCGCGTCTAAAAACACTCCTACTTCCATCTAAATATCTGATTGGAGGAGAATCTCGCTACGTCCATTTGTTTATAAATTCTGGCGTACGAAGTACCTTACTTTTACACCGATTTTCGATTCTGATTGGTTGGAGTGATCAGTCTGAGGTACTTCATTGTTGGTTATTTTGAATTGAAACGCAATGGAATAGAGGTAAAACACAAGAAAAATTAGAAGTTTACTTGGACCAAACTTTATTAGGTCCGTCCATGATGGACTTGAAATTCGAATAACAAGAATAAACTGTTAGAGGAGGCAACATTGCAGCCTCTCCTCTCAGGGGCAACTTCGCCTTATTGGCAACAGTGCATTTGTTTTCTCTCGTCGATGCCTCGTTTTTATATTGTTTACATTGTTTAACCGTTTTTCGTCTCGTATGCTTTTTAAGCTACTTGAAAATGTTTAAATCGTTTTTCTCTTTGAATAAATAAAATTACCTTTCATCAGTTTCATGTTTTCTCGTCATTCTATAACATGATAGCAGAGCGCTTGTTTTGATTCAAGTTCATTATGTTAGTTTTGTTTTTAATTGTGTAAAAAACGAAAAAGTTAAAATGGTGAAAACCAGACGACAGGAAGGTGAAAATGGCAGTGATATTCTATCAACTGAGGGCGATGAGGATGCTTTATTAGCAGACGACGATGTATCTACCCAAAAATCGTCTACCGTAAATCCTTCTCCAAATGACAACGTTGAAACATCATCTACTGTATCTGGTGCGTCTACTTTACCTACACTACAAAATGAAACAATGGTGCCGATGTCTCAAATGCAAACCATGATCCAAGAGCAACTCAATTCGTTTTTCAAATCAATGTTTGGTCAGAATTTCGCTACTGGTACGTCACCTAATTTTATTACTGGTACTTCTGAACAACAACAGTGGGCAAAGTGGGACTGTGACTATCCCACACCCAATTTTACAATTTGTCAGTGGCCTGATACTGATAAATTGGTTGGCCCTAAAAATTTTAAGGCTTGGAAAAATGCAGTAATGCTTGATTTACGAGCATTAAATCTCGTACCGTTCGTTGAGAGTGAAAAAGCGTCAGAAATTCAACTTTCTCCCAATAAACAAAACACTCTTGATGCTCAAGCATTACAAGTGCTACGTGCAACCGTTGCTAAAAATCTCCAGAATCGTTTACAGAAAATCGAGTCGGCCTATGCAGCCTTTAAATTTCTCTCTGAGATGTTCGATAGTTTGGAGTCTCATTATTTGGTGAAACTTCATAATCGTTTTCAATCACTACGTTATCGTCCGGGATATGATCCTATTCGCTTTATTGCTGATTTTGACGACTACATGGAGGAGTATGCTCTACATGGTAACACTTTCTCGCCGAAATACGTCCTCACTCTGTTTCTTCAGAAAATCGATGGTATTTATGACCCTTCCAGTCCGTATTACACTTTCTACAACATGATATGCCAAGATGAAAATCAATCATTTCAACACGTGAAAGAGAAGTTTTTGGCTGTCGACAATTCAAAATTCAAAGGTAAAAATGTTCTTTTCTATTCGTCAGCAAATTTTAAAAGTTTTACCGTGTCTAATAATAAAAATACTCAAATGTGTACTATTTCTGATAATGCTAATTTTGTTGATGTTTTTAATAATGATTTTGTAAATTTCTCTTCCGTTTCTAATATCTGTTGTAAACAAGTAGGATTCGGCAATTGTACTAATAAAATGCAAATTTGTGTCGCAGGTGTTAAACGTAAAAACGAAAACAAAGAAAATGTTCAACCCACTAAATTGAGTACAAACGAAAATAAAAACACTGGTTCTAGTTTTACTGCTCAAAGCTCTTCTGATTCGTCTGTGAAAAAGCTTCAAGATAAATATACAGCAGACCAGCTGAAACGTCTTAAAACAATGACCAAAGAAGAAAAAATGAAAATACGCTGTGGTAAATGTGGAGAGTATTTCCATACGACTGCCGAGTGTAAAAATCCAGGACGGATGTGTTTTAATTGCTATCAATATGGCCACGAAAAGAAAGCTTGTCCCAAACTAAAAAGTATGTGTAATATTAGTCCTGAAAAATTTGACAAAGATTTCTTGTTTCTTGTTGACTCTGCTGCGTCTAATCACGCAATTAATGAAAAATGTTTGTTAATAAATTATGTTTTGTTCACTGAAAAAGTGCATGTATCGACAGCAGATAAACAAAAATCATTGCTGTCGATAGGAGAAGGTTCTCTCCCTTTGCTACTCCAATTTGGTAAAAAGAAAACTATTGTAATTTTGAACAAAGTCCATCATATTCCTGATTTGTCTGAACCAATTATAAGTGTCCGAAAGTTTAATCAGCAGTTTAGGTCTACATTGACACTAAATGCTAATTCTGGTTATTTGTATTCCAGGTACTTAAAAAGAAAAATCGTACTTATTTCCATTTGTACTGATCAGTATTACGTCACTGTTTCTCTTATGTCAAACACAGAAGAATTTTTTAAAACAGGTTTGTCATCAAAAGTTACTGATTGCTGACTGAAAATGGTATTGTATCAATAAATAAAATTTCCACTCGTAATTTAACAACTCTCAGGCAGGAGGGGGATATATGGCACAGGCGTTTGGGCCATATATCTGCCTCTTGTCTTAAAAAATTGAAAAATGTCGCAAAGGGAGTGCCTGAAATTGTTTGTGATAAAAATCTAAATAATTGTGAATGTTGTGTACAGTCAAAATTAACTCGTAAGGTATTTAATAAGCAACGTGAACAAGCTACACGTCCTTGTCAAATTATACACACAGATTTAATAGGTCCAATAACTCCTAAAACGTATGCTAGACAACACTCATATATACTATGTGTTCTTGATGATTTTACTCGTTTTCTACAGGTGTTTACTTTTAAAAAAAAAAAAGAAACTAGTACATGTATGGCTGATGCACTGAGAACATTACAAGCTCAATTTCCAGGTGCAGGTCAATTTGATAAATTACGTTGTGACAATGGTACTGAATTTGTAAATTCTGAAATTGAAAAAATTTTAGATCATTTTGGTTTAATTTATGAGCTTGCAGAACCATATACACATGAACACAATGGTACTGTGGAGCGTTTAAATCGTACGCTGGAAGAACGCACTCGTGCTTTGATTTTAGAATCTGGTTTTCCAGTGAATTTGTGGGGTACACTTGTCCAAACAGCATGTTGGTTATATAACCGAACCCCCCATTCGTCATTAGATTTTCTTACTCCATACGAAAAATATTATGGTAATCAACCTGATTTGAGTCAAATAAAAATTGTTGGATCTTGTACACACGTTCTTGATGAAACTCTTCCAGTAGGTAAAAAATTTGACTCACGTACCTATATATGTTATCTTATTGGTTTTACTAAAACTGGTTTTATACTTTTTGATCCCAAAACTCGTAAAATAATCAACTCATGCAATGTAAAAATTGATGAAACAAAAATTTACAAAGATGTTCTTTATGAAAATAAAAATAAAGAAGAATTTCGATTTCCTGATAAAGTAATTGACCAAGTAGAAAATCCTACCTTGCCTAATGTTTCAAACGTAGATACAAAAAGTGAAGGAGAGGAGGATTCTGATACTGAAGTAATTAGTATAGATTATGATTGGGATGAACCAGAAAATACTGAAAATCCTAAATTAAATACGTTAAAAGAACTACAACCTGATTTGTATAGCGATAGTGAAAAACCAAATAGTTACTCAGAAGCTCTTAATAGTCCTAATAATGAAAAATGGCGGGTGGCTATTAGGGAAGAGCTAAATTCAATGGTAAAAAATGAAGTGTGGGATATTATTCCACGAGAGCCTGAAATGCAAGTTATATCAGTTAAATGGTTGTTTGATATAAAAACTGATGGGTGTTATAAGGCTCGTATAGTTGCTGTCGGTTGTAAAGACAAAGAAAAATATACAATTTTTGATAAGGCAGCTCCAACTCCGTCTCTGAGTGTAATTCGCTGGGCTTTGGCCTTGGCGGCAAAGTTTTCTTGGTCTATCATTCAGTTGGATATTACGACTGCGTTTTTAAATAGTGAAATAGACCGTGTTAAATATGTTGCTGTACCAGAGGGAATAAACAAAAATCCCAAGCAATTTGTATGTAAACTAAATAAAGCATTGTATGGTTTAGCCATATCTCCCATGCAATGGAATAAGTGTATTGACTCATTTTTAAAATCTTGTGCGTTTAAACGATCCATTCGTGAACCTTGTGTATATGTAAAAAATTCTGAAAGTGGTATCATTCTCTTAGTATTATATGTCGATGACATTTTAATTTTAGGGAGTGATGAAAATGTACTTAATCATACATGTTCTGAAATTGAATCCAAGTTTCATATAAAAATTCTTGGTTTTCCAAAATGTTTTCTTGGTATAGAAATTACAAAAACAAATTCGAATGACTTGTTTCTGTCTCAACCAAAATATATCTTAGATATACTTGCCGAGTTTAGAATGTCTGATTGCTTAGGTAAAGATACACCTATGGTACCTATTGCAAATCACAAAATTGAAAATCGTGATGATAAAAATTTTCCTTTTCGTAGTGCGATTGGGAAACTATTGTATCTTAGTACCACAACAAGGCCAGATATAGCCTTTTCTGTGGCGTACCTTGCACGTTCTCAGTCCGATCCACAACCAATGCATTGGACACTTGTAAAACGTATATTTCGTTACCTAAAAATTACACCAAATTATGGTATTTTGTATAAGTCTGATTGTACCTTACAAATAGACAATTTCGATTGCTATGTTGATGCAGATCTTGTTGGTGATAAAAGTAGAAAGTCTACCACTGGATTTTTAGTGCGTATGTTTGGTACACCTGTAACTTGGGCCTCTCGTTTACAATCTTCAATTTGTGAAAGTTCTGGTGAAGCAGAATTTGTAGCTATGTGTGATAGTGCCCATAGCATTTTGTTTTTAACACGTCTGACAGAGGAAATTATTCCTTCCTCCATTTGTAAAATAAATTACCCCATTAAAATGTTTGAAGATAACACAACTGCTATTCGTAATTGTGCAGGAACATCAAATAAAAGTCGTCTTAAATTTATTGAGTTACGATATTTCAAAATGAAAGAATATTTTGAAAATGGTTTATTAACCCCTGTAAAAGTTGACACGAAACAACAGCTAGTAGATATACTGACTAAGCCTTTGTTAGAAGCTAATTTCATTGCGTTAAGAAACCTAATTATGAATGAAATAAAACTACAAGCTGAGACTGTTTAAAATAGAACTGTCAATAAGCATTACAAAATATTTAAAAACAATATTTTGCTTGGACAATTGTCAATCGTGTTATATGTTTTTATTTGTTTACTTGTTATAGATCAACAACTACGTAATCCGGATCCTATCTCGTCAGAAAATTTATTTTTATCCAAAATATGGTATTATAATTATTACTTTATTCTCGTGCTATTTACTTAGCCTAAATTTTATTTTTTTATTTATTTTTTCTTAGATTTAAGAAATTTAACTTTTATATCAAAGTTATTATTATTATTTTTCTTCACTGTTTCTTATCTAATATTAATTTGTTGGTGCTAATTAACCAAAGTTTAAATTTTATTATTATTATTATTCGTTTTTCTCGTCAGTTGCTCAGTTGGGAGGGGGTGTTAGAGGAGGCAACATTGCAGCCTCTCCTCTCAGGGGCAACTTCGCCTTATTGGCAACAGTGCATTTGTTTTCTCTCGTCGATGCCTCGTTTTTATATTGTTTACATTGTTTAACCGTTTTTCGTCTCGTATGCTTTTTAAGCTACTTGAAAATGTTTAAATCGTTTTTCTCTTTGAATAAATAAAATTACCTTTCATCAGTTTCATGTTTTCTCGTCATTCTATAACATAAACTATCATCAGATTATCACATAAAAAGAGCTGTAAATAATGAAGTTCCGAGAAATAAGAACCAAAAACAAATAGAACAGGTTCTGAACTTAAAGATGGGCAAGTTTGATCAAATCAACATTCATACGCCAGCATACGGCATCTATTGTCTGGACACTCAACCCCATGTTAAAACTGTTCCATGTAGTCTTTATCATATATATATCCTTGAAGGCTGCTCCTGAGATGTCTGGGTTTGTGAAGTGAGGTTTTTGTATCCAAGGAAGTGAACAAGTTAATTTGAAATACTATGATGCATTAAAAGAATAAAATTATGTAAAAGTCCGAGATCAACCAAAAAAGAGATGAGGATCGCCCTCCATTACAAAAAATTGTTCTAGTGGGAAAAACAAAAACTGTTCACAGTTTGCAAGAGATGAAAGTTATAGGAGTTATTTAACCTGATTAAGTAGTAGCAGTATTCCAAAGTAGTGTCGCTAGTGGTAGTGACCATTGTTAAATTTGCAATGGGAGAAAGGTTGAAGGAAAGTTGAATAAAGAAGAACTCAGTACAAACAGATACAGAAATATAATATAAGAATAAGCAAAATATAATATTCCAATAATATGATGGCGAAGCACAGTGCTAGTGTAGATTGTAATTAAGATGAGAGATTAGAATGGAAAGTGAAACGTATGATATATATATATGTAAAAGACTATGTCGTCTTTTCCCAAATTACACCAAATCTCGTTCATACTTGCGAGATTTTGACTATTTTTCATGTTTATTTATGTTTGACCTAGGCTAAGTTGTTACAATGTATTAATGAACTGCATGCGATTTACTTATTTATAATAACGTCATTTCATTCATTAAATTCATTCATTTTCTTATCCGATGACAACATTTTCGACTAATCTTAACCTGTACATTTTCTTTTGTTATCGCCATCAACTTCGCAGCTTGCTTCCGATTATTTTTCATTGATAAATTCATTCATCCTTTCATGCGGTCATTCAACATTGACCCAGTTTAACAGAATAAATCTTCGTTCGTTTCGTGTGTAAGAAATATCCAAATTTTCTAATTTCATCATTGTTGTAATTACGTGTGAATAAATAGTTTTGAATTTTAAACTCTCACACTATTCTTATTTTGAAGTGCAAATTAGATTCGCGACACACAATGAACTTACAAATTAGAAAATTCATCTAAATTTTTTTTTTTTAAGTTTCGGAATTGTGACAATTTTCTTTTTCTTCGTTCTCCATCGACATGTCGTGTGTTAAAATTCAACTGCTCATGATGGCTGAGGGTGCAGACAAAACAACGATTCTAAACCTAAAAAGAATTCCTCTATTCGGAGATGGAATCTGGTTCGCCTTTCCAGAGGAGCTGCAGAAGGCCACATCACATAAAGAATTGATGATATTGGGCCCCCCAAAAAGTGCAGCTTCCATTTTGAAAAGCAGAGGCCAATATAGAACGATCAACATCTCTATCCCTCCGGAGATCTCAAGACTATACATGAAAAGCGACGACAATTTTGTTTTCAAAGAGTTCATGCTTCCAGATTATTCGGCTCCGGATCAGGCCAAACCCAAAGAAGAATCAGAATCCCCCACCCCAGTTAGAAAAGAGAAAGATTAATCGGTCAACAGCATAATTAAATACTTCCTCATCGAGAAATTTTCGCCAAAGAACAAAAATGTCACAGCATGGTGCCACTCCTTCGAGAGGGAATCACAACGCTTCAAGCTGGATGGACAAAAACAGATAGAGGTATTCAAGAGCTGTTTGGAACCTGTAATGGCAGATTGGTTCGTCATAAATCAAAGGAAACTGGGACTTAACACCGCCTGGTCCAATTGGAGAGCTGACTTGATTGCAACTTTTGGTGACTCCTCCTGGAAATCGATCCGATATGCGTACAACTTCCGATACATCAACGGCTCCTACATCAAATTTGTGGTAAAGAAAGAAAAATTACTTTTAGAAATTGATAGAAATTTACCCGATTTCGTAATTTTGGATTTAGTTGTACTTGGTCTACCAGTTCACATACAAAATTCCCTTAAAACAAATGTTGTTACCTCCCTAAGAATATTACACGATAAATTAAAAAAGTTCGAGGCAGAAGACAGAGTCAGTGACCAAAATAAAAATTTAAACTTTCAAAAAAATAACAATAATAATAATAAAACACCTTATAATACCAATAGATTTGAACAAAATAATAATAATAAGAAAGCAACCAATAATAATGAAAAGAAAAATAATTCTGAAAATAAACCTTGTCCCAACTGCGAAAAAAGAGGTTACTCGGAGAGGTTTCACCCCGAGGCTCTATGTTGGTTCAAAGACAAGCCCCCTATTAATAAAAAAAACTGTTAACAAAATAGAAGTTGAAAATTCTTTATCAGACGAGGATACAAAAAACTAATTTATTTACCACTGATCAAAATTAATTTATGCCTTAATGACAAATTTTATTGTAAAGGAGTTTATGATTTCGGTTCTAATATTTCGATAATTAATAGAAACTTGATAAACTCCATGAAAGTTAAGGCATTCAAACCGATAGAAAAATCTTTTCGGATGATCAGTGGTCATGGCAAAGTATTGGGAATTGCCAAAATTAAAGTAAAAATTTTTTCCCAAAAGAAAGATGTATTCTTCTTTGTACTTGACGAAAAGGAATTCGATCATGACTTTTTAATAGGCCTTGATCTGATTTACAAATTCGGCCTGTGCCAAGATGAAAATTTAAAAATTTATCATAAAAAAAATAATCATAAAAATCTATTTTACGAAAATAATAAAAATAATAATCTTGAAAATTTGAATATAAAAGTCTCCAAAACTGAATTAAACTTAAATCATTTGAATGACAAAAAGAAAGAAGAGTTAAAAAAGGTAATATATGATTACAACTACGTTTTTGCTAAAAGTAAATATGATGTAGGTAAGGTCACTGACTACTGTGCCACCATAAAATTAACCGAACATAGATATATTTCCCTCAAACCCTACAGATGTAACATAATCGACCAAAAAGAGATAGAAAATCAGATTACTCAGCTTCTTAATGCTGATATGATAGAAGAATCGACCTCTCCTTTTGCTGCGCCCGTAACTTTAGCCTTTAAAAAAAATGCAGAGGGCATCAAAGTTGTGGGGATTAGACCATTACTCGTATGAGGAAATAGGCTCGGCCTATCGACGACAGTCGTCACCTTCGGTAACAATTATTTGTGCCTTGCACGTTAAACCACACACCAAATGTATGTTCGTTTGTACTTGTCTATTTTTGCAGATAGACAAGTTACAAATCTCGGACCGTGACGAATCGATAGATAATTATCTCGGCGATGTCACGGACCGATACGAAGATGCATTCTCCGTACTTTACCATTGCCATAGCAACCACAAAGTACAAATAAATTATCTACACAATACTTATGTAAATATAACATAAGTGTGTATGTGTGCGTGTGGGGAGCCGGCTATATAAGATGAAAAAATCATAGACCAAATCGCCAGTGTTTGCCGAGGTCTTGGCTCCCTCATACCTTTCTGGTATTTTGGCATAAACACGCAAACTGTTCTGTTGAACACCTTCTTTCTTGGTTTTACTTTCCACGACGTAAGGTATTCCACAGTGGTGACCCGACGTGATTTTTTGGCCATGTCGTGGTGTCTTTTGGCGCAGTGCGCTTATACTAAAGTGGCGCGGTGCGCTGGCGAGTAACTCGCTTTCTAATTAAAGTAAAAATAAAATTTTTTCTAACCAAGAAATTTTATTTTTACAAAAGACACCAGGAGCTCTCGAAAGTGTCTGCTAAGTGGGAATTTACACCCCCTTCTAGAGTATAATTACCAGAAGGAAAAACAGCAGACCCTGGAAGGACATAGTTGGCCTCATCCACCAACTCCTCCACCTTCGACACACCAAAGAGAATTCGAAGACCTCAACCTCTCAGAAAATAAGAAGAGGAATAGACGTCCCAAACTTGAACGTCTAGGTGTGACAATTGACCAAAACGAATTGTCCACCAAATCTCTGAGGAATAGAAATATACCAACTCCTCCAACAGATCAGCAAACACGATCTGCCCCAACTTTTGGCGAAGCATCAAGATCTTCCGAGACTACTAGCCAACAAGGTTCAATGGCACAACCAACCGAAAACCCACCCACAATGTCAGCAACCGGATCCTCACAACAAGTGCTAACACCCGAGTTAATAGCCCAAGTCATACAGCTATTAAACACACAAACAGAGCAGAATCCGACATTCTATAGACGGAGGATTGACATTCCAGAATTCCTCCCAAATGAAGTTGATGTCTGGCTGACCCTTCTCGACGGTAGATTTAAAACCGAGAATATTCAAGCCGACCAACGATATACACATATTAGTGGAGGCATGCCCCCACAAATAATAAGAGGAATTCCGAACATCATGGATTGCCCTCCGGCAGAAACCAATAAATACGCATGGTTCTGCAAACAAGTAAGAAACGTATTTGGCAAAACAAAAAATGAAATAATAGATGAAATAATGGGTGGAATGAAGATAGGGGACGATAAACCCTCAATCTTCATGGCTAAATTACGAAAAAAGGCTGACCACATAGTAGCCCCTTCAGTAATCGGAAACCAATTCTGTAAACAACTTCCTCAACATGTTGTACAGGCATTGGCAGCAGTAGGATAAACAATAATAAATGAATCCGCTGATCTAGACTACCTAGCCAAAAGCGCTGACAATGCACTACAATACTCGAAGAATTCACCTTCGATTAGTGCAGTATCAGTAGAGACAGGAGAAATTGCACAGCTGAGAGCACAAATAGCCCAGCTCATTACACAAGTGCAAAATAACAACAAAAATAATAAAAATAGAAATAATAATCAGCGGAATAACCAGTCTAGAAGCAGACCTGATAAAAAAAGACAAAGCCGGTCAAGAGACTGAAGAACCGGAAATTCTCGCAGGGGACAGAGTCCAACTCCCCCAAAAAATCAAAAATCTTCATCCAACTCTCCTTCTCGAAAATGGGATGAAAAGAACTGCTTCTATCATAAGAGATTTGGCGAGGCCTCCACCAAATGCAACAACAAATGCCAATGGTGGGGCAAAACTTATAAATCTGATCCGTCAAACTAAAACAAGGGGCCATCTACGCGGCCGAAGACCCCTCGGAAAAATACTCATGCCGCCTGTTCCTAAAGGACAGGACAAGTATGAGAAAGTATCTAATAGACTCAGGCGCTGACCTAAGCATATTGCCAGTAAATAAAAAACATAAGATACACACTCCGAAATACTATCTCCATACTGTGAATGGTCAAAACCTTCCAGCATACAGACTTGAAACAATCAAAGTCAACATTGGATTACGAAGAGACATGACTTGGTCTTTTACAATTGCGGACGTTCCAAACCCAATCCTGGGTGCTGATTTCTTAGCACACTACGGCCTAATCATTGACCTAAAAAATGGCAAATTGATTGATAATGAAACAAAACTTTGTGTGGAAGAAAAAACACTAGTGTCTCAACTGGACACAGCTATTTCCAGTTGTAGTAAAGTCGACGAACGATTCTTACGGATTCTGTCAGACTATTCTGGAGTCACTCAACCATCAATTCGCAGGCACCCAACCTATAAACATGATACAGTTCATTATATAGAAACAAAAGGGCCGCCATGTCATGCCAGAGCTAGAAGGCTCCTGCCAGACAAGCTCAAAGCAGCCAAAGAATACTATGAACGAATAATAAAAGAAGGTATTTGCAGACCATCAAATAGTTCATGGAGTTCCCCAATCCACATGACCAAAAAAGTAAGTGGAGAATGGCAAATTGTTGGTGACTACAGAGCCCTAAATGCCAAAACAGTTCCTGACCATTACCCAGTTCCAAACATAATGGACTTCAATGCAAACATGAAGGGTAAAACTATGTTCTCTAAAATAGACATAAACTTTGCATTCCACCAAATACCAATGGCCGAACAGGACATCCCAAAAACGGCACTCATAACGCCCTTTGGACTATTCGAATACCTTCGAATGCCTTTTGGACTCCGCAATTCAGCTCAAACTTTCCAAAGATTCATCAATGGACTGTTTCGGGATTTGCCGTTTGCATATGCATATTTGGATGACATTTGCATATGCTCAGAAGGCGGTGAGCAACAGCATGAGAAAAATGTAAGAGCCGTTATACAATGTATACACGCTGCCGGCCTTACTATCAATGTAGGAAAAAGCTTATATGCACAAACCAAAATTGACTTTCTCGGCTACAAAGTCTCAACCGAAGGCATAGCCCCACTAAAGACCAAGGTCGAGCCAATATTAAATTTTCCAAAACCCTCAAACGTAGCGGAACTCAGACGCTTCTTAGGGATGGTAAATTTTTACAGACGCTGCATGAAAAATGCAGCAGCTGAACAAAGTAAGCTGTTTGCTTTAATTAAAACATCAAAGAAAAGAGATAAAACTCCACTCGAATGGAATAAAGAAGCTGAAAAAGCATTTGAGAATATAAAAAATTCACTGGCTAATGCAGCCCTCTTGGCTCACCCAGACAAAAGTCTACCACTATGTGTCGCATCCGATGCCTCTGACTTTGCAATTGGTGCAACATTGTACCAAAAGGAAAATGACCAAAAATATCCGCTCGCTTTCTTCTCCAGAAAGCTATCAAAAACAGAAAAAAACTACAGTACTTACGATAGGGAATTACTGGCAATCTTCGCTGCATTGAAGCATTTCAGGCACCAATTAGAGGGTAGATACTTTACTGTGTATACAGATCATAAACCCCTAACACATGCCTTCACGCAGAAAGCAGAGCCAGCATCACCGAGAAGAGCACGACAGTTAGACTACATACGTCAACTAACTACTGACATCCAGTATATAAGTGGAGAACTTAACACTCCAGCTGATGCACTCAGTAGAATCGAAGCTATCTCAGCCCCTGCCCAATTACCTTATGCTGAAATAGCTAAAGAACAGCTTAAGGATGCAGAATTGCAAGAGTTATTGTTAAACGAAAACACATCTCTTAAATTGAGGCAACGAAAAGTTCCCGGTACTGATGTCTTACTAACATGTGACATCAGTACAGGCAAGAATAGGCCATTCTTACCGAAAAAATATCGCAAATTGGCATTTAACAGCGTGCACAATTTATCGCACTCTGGTCCCAAAAGTACTGCTAATCTGGTATCATCAAGATTTGTCTGGCCTCGACTCAAGTCTGACTGCAACAACTGGGCTCGCACTTGCCTGAATTGCCAAGAGTCCAAAGTAGGAAGACATACTCGATCACCACTCAAATCTTTTAAACAAACAGAGCGGTTCAAAACAATCCATATTGATTTGGTGGGCCCATTGCCCCCTTCACAAGGACACAGATATCTCCTCACTATGATTGACAGAGCAACCCGATGGCCCGAGGCAATCCCATTATATGAAATGACAGCACCAACAATAGCTGCCAAACTATATGAAAACTGGATTGCCTGATATGGCGTACCTGAAGTCATAATTACAGACCAGGGTTGCCAATTTGAAAGCTCATTCTTCCAAGAGTTATCAAAAAAGCTAGGTATCCAACACAATCATACCACAGCTTACCATCCTCAAGCAAACGGAAAAGTTGAGAGATGGCATAGAGCTTTAAAAGCCTCAATAATGGCTCATGACACAAAAAGATGGGTGGAAGTACTTCCAACCATCCTTTTAGGCCTACAATCAGCTCTCCAATCAGATACAGGACATTCTGCAGCGCAATTAGCGTTCGGCAAAGAGCTACGCCTACCAGGGGACTTTTTCACAAATCTGACAGAAACTAGCCCCGAAATCCTAATTCAGAACATAAGAACTGACGCCAATAAATTTTTAACTCAGGCAGCTCGCCATGGCCAGCCAAAGATCTATGTCTCAAAACATTTGGCCACTACTTCACATGTATTTGTCAGAGACGAAAAAATAAGATCTTCACTGGAAAAACCCTACGCCGGTCCTTATAAAGTGATATCACGTGAAAACAAAAATTTTGTGATATCCATAGCAGGTGAAAATAAAACAATATCAATCGATAGATTGAAACCTGCATATTTGGTAACAGACGACAAGAAAATAATTAGGAAAATAAAAGGAAACACACATACTAATTCCTCCGAAATTACTAAAACACAAATAGTACCGGAAGAACCAGTCGAAACACAAAAAGAAAATTCACAAACAAACAAATTAACAAAAAAGAAAAAGACAGTAAAATTTTCAGACGACATTGTCACAATAAAATATGACCCTGCGGACCCAATAAACCCTCGTAAAAGAGGCAGGCCCCTAGGAAGTAAAAAAGCAAAAAACCAGCTTCCAAAACGAAGATCTGAGTGACTAGCGCAAAGAAAATAAAAATCTTTCGAAATATTAATATAACATACAAAAATAAAAAACCGCTAAAAACGACGACTGTGGAATCCCTCGATAAGAAAAGTGCGTGAACAATAAAACAACGACAGGTATCAATAAACCCATGTGCGCTCGATGACAACAAAAACATCGCAACGTGTATCTGTTGTCAAACAAAACAAAAAGAATAAAAACGTTCATCTTATTGATGACGTCAGAAATGGAGATGAATTTCTATTCATCTCGAATTACCTATAGCTTCAAAATGTTCAAACACGCCTAACTTTGCAGAAAATGAACAAAATTTTTCGGGAAAAGCTGCAAACGATAGAGAATTTTTATATCTATCCCCTCCACGGACATACTCGCTCAAATAAAGACAACGTTTCGACGCAACGGACAAAATTAAATCTTACCAAGTCCTCACTCGCATTTTCTACTGTCGCATTGACTGTCGAACTTTGCTTTTTTAATTTTTCTATATTTTCGTGTTCCAAATCTTTTTCTTCCTACAATGTCGTCCATAAACCACC
>WOFM01000045.1:0-41722 GCA_011428145.1 Ericerus pela
ATAGTAAGACCCTTAGTAAAAATGTTGCCTAATTGGCAATTAGTCGGACAATACAAATAATTAAACGACGTATTAACAAGACTACAAATGAATCTATATTTTGTGTCAATATGTTTAGACCTCCTAGAGTTTTATTTATTAGATTTAATCTAGCCAATACAGCTTTAATTAACTTCGTGGATGACTGACCTATCCTTACAATGGAAGCCAAAATCGGTTATTAATTTTTGAAGCCATAATCCTTGTCGAAGCATCACACAAAGTGATCAGTTTACTCTCGGTACTAGAGAAAGCAACTGTAGGCTGATTTCTACTCAACCAGGACACAACATTTCTGAAAACTTGAGAACAGTATCTGGAAATAGATTTCTATGTGGTTATATAATTTCCTCAATCAGGATCTGTAAAAATTTCCAATATATTATTAGACATATTATTATGGTAGTACATTAGTTCAAATTCCTTTGTGGTAATCAAATATTTCAAGACTCGACATAAATATTTGAAGTATTTGTTAGTAGCAGTGCTCTGAAACTGCCTAAAATGCAAGATAACAAAATATACATCTGGATGAGACCCTAACATTAAATTCACTATACAACCCAGCAACTGCTGGTATTCATTATTGTTTTTCAATCCTTCAAACTTAAATTACGTTCGAGTTGCAATTTTAGTTTGACTGGAAAATTTACCAGTATGCAATTTTCTTCATTAAATCTAGAGAGACAGACTCTGTGGGGACTCACTGGTATGAGGTATAGGGGCTGACAGTTGCCACCAAAAGGCAGGCTTACTTTCATCCTTGCAACGTTAAACGAAATACATATAATTATGTTTGATCGTAATTACCTGCATGTACTTGCAGGTAATGTATGAGTACCAAATTGTGACTAATCTCGACAATGCGATGATGTCACAATCCGTACACAAACTGGCCCATCATCTCTTATCACTATAAGAGATGACGCAACTGGGCCGCCCTCACAAATGTATGTATATGTACATACATGTGTATGTATGCGTGTAAATAAGCCAGTATATAAACCGTTTGAACTGGCTCTAAAATCGCCAGTATTCACCCAGGTTTTGGCTTACCCATATGTTTAATATGAAGTAGCTGAACACGCATAATTCTTTGAAATACTTTCTGGTAAGAATATCTTCCTCAGAACAAGATATTCCACAGTGGTTACATCAACGTGATTTTTGGTTATGTTGTGAGGTGTCTAGAGGCGCATTGTGCTTTACAAAAATTTTGGCACAATGCGCTGGCGAGAAACTCGTTTGCTCGGAAAATAAAAATATTTTTTGCAAACTAGACACCATTGGTTATCGAAGTAGAGTTTGCTGAAGTGGGAATTTACACACCCTTTCTTGAAATATATAAACAAGAAGGAACCAGACAGTAGACCTGGAGGAAGAAGGTTGGACTCATCTCCCAACCCCTCCAACTTTGACTTGACATGCTGAAAACCCACCAGAATTAGTACGACTGGGAACTGCAGTTAATGAGGACAAACTCGCAGTAAAAACATTGAGTCGAACCTTAAGCCAAGGTTCAGACCCAAAAACATCCATCCTACAAACACCAAAGCCAGTGTTTTCACACAGCAGGGAAGGAAAAAGTTCTGTTGAATACACTTGTCATCAGAAAGACATAGCAATGGCTCCACCAACTACAGGAACCAAAAACCCACATCCTTCACCGGGAGGTAGTGCTCAGTAACAACTGACACCCAAAGTCTTGGCCCAAATTCTGCAACTATTGCAAGTACAGATAGGGAAAAACCCCAACTTCTATAGACAAAAGGATAAATATCGCAGAATTTCTGCCCAATGAGGTAGACTTGTGGTTGACTCTATTAGAAGGCAGGTTCAAGATGGAGAACTTAAAGTCAAACCAGCAAAATTTACACATCTGTGGAGGTATGCCCCCCCAGATAATCCGCCACATTCAGGACATTAGGGAATGCCATTTGACAGAAGAGGACAATTATGCCTGATTTTCAAGAAGATCAAGAACATATTTGGAAAAATGAAGAATCAAATAATAGATGATGTGATGGGTGGTATGAAGATGGGGGATGACAAACCCTCAATCTTCATGGCAAAAGTATGACAAAAGGCTGATAATATAGTAGCCCCTTCTGTAATAGGTAATCAATTCTGCAAGCAATTTCCACAAAGTGTTCTGCAGTGCCTAGCCACTGTGGAATCCACAATAATAAATAGTTCTGCACACTTGGACTTCCTTACAAAATCAGCAGTCAATGCACTGGAATATACCAGGTCAAAGCCTTTGGTAAGTACAGTGTCTGTAGAAACTGGGTAGATCTCACAACTTTGAGCCCAGATAGCTCAGTTGACGACTGATATTCAGAAAAAGAATAATAAAAGCCAGAATTCAAATAAATCAAATGGCAGCTGGTGCCAAAGGTCTAAATCCAGAAACAATGGTAATAATAACGAAAGACAATCCCTGTCCAAAGATTGAAGATCTAACAGTAAAAAAAGGGGTCAGAGTTCAACTCCCCCTCAAACATCATCTCCTAGCACCCAGTCTCAAACCTGCGATGACAAATGTTGCTTCTTTCACAACAGGTTTGGCACAGAGGCCACCAAATACAACAACCGCTGCAAATGGTGGGACAAATCCTACAACAAGGAGGTGCCAAACTAGAAAGAGGGGCCATCTGTATGGTCAAAGACCTTTGGAAAAATACTCATGCTGCCTGTTCTTAAAAGCCAGGACAAACAAGAGACGGTACTTAATAGACTCAGGCGCAGACCTGAGTATACTGTCAGTCAACAAAAATCAAAAAGTACACTCTCTGAAATTCTACCTCCATACTGTGAATGGTCAAAACCTTCCAGCTTATGGACTTGAGACCAGCAAAGTCAAAATCGGACTTAGGAAAGACATACTGTGGTCCTTCACAGTTGCTGATGTTCCAAACTCAATCCTGGGTGCAGATTTTCTTGCACATTTCATCCTGATCATTGACCTCAAAAATGGCAAATTGATCGATAGTGAAACTAAACTTTGTATGGATGGGAAAAAGCTAGCTTACATACTGGACACAAATATATCCAGCTGTACCAAAGTCAACAAACAACTCTTACAGATTCTGTCTGACTATCCTGGAGTCACTCAACCATCAATTCGCAAGCATCCTACCTACAATCATGATACTGTTCATTATATAGAAATTAGAAGACCACCTTGCCATGCTAGATTATAAAAGCTATTGCCTGACAAACTCAAAGCCACATGGGAATTCTATGACATCATTGGGGAAGGTATATGTCGCTCCTCAAAAAACTCATGGAGTTCCCCTATCCACATGATCAAAAAAGCAAGTGGAGAGTGGCAAATTGTTGGCAACTACAGGGTCTTAAATGCCAAAACAGTTCCTAGTTGCTACCCAGTCCCAAATATAATGGAGAGTAAAATGATGTTCACAAAAATTGACATCAACTGGGCATTCCACCAAATTTGTATGGCTGAACAGAACATACCAAAGACAGTGGTTATAACCCCCTTTGGTCTATTTGAATACCTTCGAATGCCGTTTGGACTTCTCAACTCAGCACAAACTTTCCAAAGATTCATCATTGGATTGTTTAGGGAATTTCCATTTGCTTATGCATACTTGGATGACATTTACATTTGCTCAGAAGGCAGTGAGCACGAGCACGAGAAGAATGTAAGAGGTGTTATTCGGTGTATACACACTGCCGGGTTTACCATAAACATAGGTAAAAGTTTATATAAACAGACCAAAATTCACTTTCTCAGCTACAAAGTCTCAACCAAAGGTATTTCCCCTGGAAGACCAAAATCAAACCAATATTGAACTTTCCAAAACCCTCAAATGTTGCTGAACTCAGACATTTCTTGGGGATGGTGAATTTCTACAGATGTTGCATGAAGAATGCTGCAGTTGTTATCGAACGATGATACTTCTTTCAAATTGCAACAGCGAAAAATTCCTGGTACCGATGTTTTATTAACATGTGACATCAGTACAAGAAAGAATAGGCCATTTCTACCCAAAAAATATTGCAATTTGGCTTTCAACAGTGTACATAATCTGTTACATACTGGACCAAAATGCAGTGGTAATATAATCTCAGCAAAGTTTGTTTGGCCACGAATGAAGTCTGACTGCAACAAATGGGCTCACAGTTGCCTGAACCATGAAGAGTCCAAAGTAGGATGACACACTTGCTCGTCCCCAAAATCCTTCAAACAGAGTGGTTTAAAACAGTACATATGGACTTGGTAGACCCATTGCCACCATCTCAAGGACACAGATACCTGCTAACGATAATAGACAGGGAAACACAATGGCCAGAACCAATTCCTCTCTATGAGATGACAGCTCCAACTGTAGCTGCCAAGTTATATGACACCTGGATTGCAAGGTGTGGCATACCTGAAACCATAGTTACAGACCAAGGTAGCCAGTTTGAGAGCTCGCTCTCTCAAGAGTTATCCAAAAAGCTTGGTGTTCAACACAGTCATATCACAACTTACCATCCTCAAGCCAATGGCAAAATTGAGAGATGGCACAGAGCACATAAAGCCTCTATCATGGCACATGATACAAAGAGATGCGTAGAGATACTTCCTACAATCCTCTTAGGCCTCGATCTGCCCTACAAACCGATACAGGTTATTCTGCAGCACAATTAGCATTTGGCAAAGAGCTACGCCTTCGAGGTTACTTCTTCACAGAATCGAAAGAAGTTAGCTTTGAAATCATGGTGCAAAATATAAGAAACAATGCCAATAATTTCCTCAAACAGGCAGCTTGTCATGGCCATCCTAAGATTTATGTCTTGAACCATTTGGCCAATACATCCCATGTATTTGTTAGAGATGAAACAAAAAGATCTGTGCTGGAAAAACCATACACTGGTCCTTACAAAGTAGTATCACGTGACAATAAAAACTTTGTGATACTCATTGCAGGAGAACCAAAAACAATTTCAATTGACAGATTGAAGCCTACTTATTTGATAAGCAACGATAAAAGAATAGCGAAGATGGAAAGAAATAGTACAGAAAATACATTCACAAACAAATACGGAAGAATCAGACTAAAAAAGTGAAACAAACTCACAAACCCAGAAAACACAACAAAAAATAAAAATAAAATGTCTGTAAAATTTTCGGACAACATTACAACTAAAATGTATGATCCAGAGGCCCTCTTATGCCCTCAAAAAAGAGGCAGGCTATTGGGCAGTACAAAACATAAAGATTCTCATCCCTATCACAAGTCCCGAGAGGTTAATGTGAAGCAAATAAAAATTTATTAACAAAAAATTAATATCTGACATGAAATTCAAAACCCGCTCAAAAATAAGCGACAAAAATTGGGATTCCATAAGACAAAAGAAACTCCGGAGATAAGCGAATGTAGGAATGCCAACAAAAAGAAAACAACAGGGATAAACAAATCCACGTGCGATACTGAAATAAACATCACTACGTGCTTTTGTTGTCAACAAGGAAGATAATCTCAACGTTGTGTCGTTACAAGCGAAGATTCCTTTGTGATCAAAATTTGAAAAAATATATTCCAAGTTTTTATAAGGTATAAATTTGCTTAAACCGATCCGAATTTTATCAAAAAACTTGCATACGGCTCAGAATTTTAAGCTCTATCCCCTCTATGGACCGATAAAGACTTACAAAGTGACAAAACAAAACTGTAATTGAGAGAAGAATCTTACAGTAAAATCACCCATTCTAGTACTGTCAAAAGACTAGGATGTGTTTTCTAACCAAAATTTTTCTATTTTTCTCCCCTGTTTTCCACTTCTAATGTCACTCTTTACAAAATCCATTCTCACTGAAACTATCGAAAACCAAACTGCATGAAAAGCTGCCGAGAATCAAAAAACTTGACAGCTTCTTGAGCAGAAAAAGGAATTAGATAGGATCGAAGAGAAACTCCTTATTGACACGGCACTGCCCATGGAGAAAGTTCTGCGATACTCTCTCCTACCCAGTCACTAGAAGGATTGACTCCAACTCTGGTGACCCCAAAGCTGGAGCCAACACCTCTTCCAATCCGGGAACCAATGAAATTCCTGTTCTCAGTGGAAAGGGGAATGGAACAACAAGCTTTGATGGCTGCATCAGTCAGGGAAACCTCAAACTCCCCGATGCTGAGGAAGCAGGAGTTCAAAAGACCACTGCCCCCACACTCCCACCCCTACCCCTACGCTTATCCAAAACATAATAGGCCACCAAGACATAGGGGAGAAACCAGATGTGCCCAGTACCAGGCTTGGGCTAATGCCAGACATCAATCATACAAATGCGTCGGTGCCGCAGTAGGCAGTACACTGGCTAAGTTTGAGGCTGACCAAAAATGGCATTAAGACTTGCAAGTGCCCCCAGGCCTGCATGTATTACATCATTTTTGTGGTGCAATAACTGGGGGGAGTAGCTGTGGGGACTTACTGGTATGAGGTATAGGGGCTTGGACTCCTGACAACAGTTGCCGCCAAAAGGTCGGTTTATTTTCATCCTTGTGATGTTAAACAAAATACATATAATTACATTTGATCATAATTACATACTTGCAGGTAATGTACAAGTACCAAATTGTGACAAATCTTGACAATCCGTTGATGTCACAATCTGTACACAAATTGGCCCATCATCTCTTATCAATACAAGAGATGACGTATGTATATGTACATCCGTGTGTATGTGTGTGTGTAAATAAGCCAGTATATAAACCATCCAAACCGGCTTTAAAATTTCCAGTATTCACCCAGGTTTTGGGTTACCCATATGTTTAATATGAAGTGGCTGAACACGCATAATTCTGTTGAATTACCTTCTGGTGAGAATATCTTCCTCACAACAAGGTATTCCACAGACTCTGTCAGCAACTTCTGATTAATTTTCAAAATTACATGCTCATCATATTTTATTGTTTTGCCTAGATAATTATTAATTATTCCAAGATCCTTATATTTAAACTTTTGACTTATTATTTTTTTGAAATTTTCAACAATTTTTGTTCATTAGAACTGATTTATATAATCTATGTAGGTTAATAAATTAACAACATACTTTCCATTTTGATGCATATACAGACAGTCATCAGCTTTACTTGGAAAAAACTTTAAAGAAGTTAAAAAGCTGTGAAACAAAGTGTTCCACACTTTTGGAGATTATTTTAGTCCATTCAAGGATTGGTTTAGTAATAAAACATTGTCATTTTGATTTACATTAACTTCAGTACCTTCTGGAATTTCTAAATAAACTTTTTCCTGTACTTTACCATTAAGGAAGACACTACAAATATCTAACTGATGTATATAAAATCCTAATTGATTACAAACAGAAAGTAGTGAAAAAACAGTAGATAATTTGGTAACTGGAGCATAAACATCATTAAAGTCAAAACCTTTTTGCTGCTGAAAATTTTGAGCAACAAAGCGAACTTTATATGTATACTGTATTGCCATCATTGTCAAACTTCTTCGTAAACAACAATCTACGAGTAATGGTGGGATCTCAACAAAGATTTTTAACTACATTCTAAGTCTGATTCAATAGAGCACCAATTTCCAATTGAATCCTTTCCAGTTTGCGGATTGAGGTAATGAATTACTTGCCTCCTCAAATGTTAGGGAACAATTGTCATTAATAGACGCAGCTATATAATAACATGAATTTATAACACTGCCAAATTCAATACAACTTGAATTAATATCACCATCTATTTCTATGTTTTCTACATTCGTTTCATCCACTTTTAATATTGGATCATCATTATTATATTTACTTTTTACTTACTTTATTAAATTCAACTTCTCTGCTTAAATAAATATTTTTCTTTATTACGTCCAGAAGTTTGTAGCCAGTAAGCGTGTACCCAACAAATTTCAGTTTAGTACACTTCTTTTTGAATTTGTCAGAGTTATGCTCATAATTTAGCATGTAATTGTCACAACCAAATACTTTTAATCTATTATAATCAAATTCTTTCATAAGGAATAAATTCTTCTGCACATTAGTGCTTTGCTCTTAAAATTTTTATCTAAATTACTTTTGTAAATGAGCATTCTTGTTCTCTCATAAAGCATACAATTTATTTGTTTGGCCTTACCATTCTGTTGAGGACAGTTTCTGATAGTAGGTTCAGTACCAATTCCCTTTTCAATACAGTATTCTTTGAATGGATTATTGAGGTACTCAGTGCCATAGTTACACCTCAGTCGTATTTCATTATTATTAAAATGGTTTGATGCTAAATCATAGTACTCTTTAAATTTTGAAAGAATTTTGGTCTTACGATTCAGCAAATAAACGCACCAAAAGTTTGTAAAATCATCCAAAATGGTCACAAAATATTTTTTATCATCATATCTCACTGTGTTTATGAATCCACAGATGTACATATGTACCAATTCCAATTGATTCCCTGTTGATTTTTTGTGCTTGTGAAATGGTTTTTAGTGTTTCTTTACCATGTCACAGAGTTCACAAAACACATTTTTTATTATTGACATCAGGTATTAATCCATGTCTTATCAAAATTCTTACATAATTTCTGTTAACAGGGGCCAAAAGTTTGTACCATAATTCAGTTGAATTCTTTGATTTCAAAACAATCAGATTACATGACTCATTTACATTACAAAAAAGGTCAATTATATACAAATACTTTTACCAGTCATTATTAGTTTATTATTTTTACTGGAGTCAACAGCATTAACAATCTTTTCATGAAAGATCAACAGACAATCAGCTCTTGCCATACATTTTATCAAAATCAAGTTGGTTGGTAGATCTTTTGCATATTGTACGTTACTCAATGTAATACTAATACCTTATTCTGTTTTCAATGTAATATGACCTACTGCTGAAATAGTAAGACCAATATCTTTCTTGGCTACCATTATACTCATAGATTTCGCAAGTTTAATATATTCTGAGAATAACAACAGGTCAATAACAACATGAGCAGACCATCCTGAATCTAGTACAAATTTAACATTCTTAACAGCAGCAGTATTGAGAGGTTTTTATATAACAGAGAATAAACAATTTTTACGTATTAAACAATTTATTATAATCACAGAATAATTTACATTACTTGCTAAACTATACGAATTCATATTCGATGATTGATTGGACCATTCTCAATTTTTTGCGAAATTGTTTTGCTATATGACATCTTTTTGCACAGTGATGAGATTGAATATTACCAAAATTAGAATTACGACTAAAATTTTGTCTAGATTGGTTCCCTGAATTTTAATTACAACTACCTTAACTAGTATTCTTATCCCTATTATTTTTATTGAAACAGTCACCTTGCAAATTACAATTATTACCTCAATTAAAATGAGAATATCCACAAAAATTTCCACAACTATTATTATTATTAATGCCTTGAAAATAACAATTTACGTTAAAAGAATTTGACTGACTTCGATTATTACCATGTTGGTTACCAAAAAACACATTCTCTTTGTTAGATTTTACATCCAGCGAAGGTTTTTGAGCATTAGACATAGAAGGAACATGTTTATTGGCCTCATTCTTGTCCTGTAGAAGATCAGTATGATAAGTTATTAATTTACCAACGATGTAATCCCAACTTAAACACGACTTTTATCGATTGATATTCAGCAGGTAACAATTTCAGCATCTGCAATATAAATTGTTTTACCATGGAACCATCACCCAAAATCGCAATACGACATGATTTGTTATGAAATTCCAATTTATATTTTGGTAGATTGGTACTAAAAACAAACTTCATCGCATGTAGTTCCACATGTTGATTGATTAATGTATGATCTAATTTGTAACCATGAGTTGATGTTAATGTTCTATACATTTTGAAAGTAGTATCATAAGTCTGAATTACCTCAATAAATTTGTCAGTAAAATTTTTAGTGCTTTGGTATTGGTATCTTCCCATACTGCATTACAATTTTGACCAGATATAATAGCTCAGTGAATTATTTCATACAGCTTCTCCTTCTGCCAGAGGAGATTTATTCAAAAATGCCATGTGTGAAGATTTTTGCTATTGAAAGGTTCAATGTTAAATTTCTTATCATTAATCATAATAAATAATCAGGCTTCAAGCCCACGAGATGACAAACAAGATCAGGTAAACAGCCAATGTAAAACACAGATCAGAACTGTTGAAAATACACGTATGAATATTACTCATCGACAACTTTCAACTGCAGAACTTTGCAAAGGTTCACTCGTGAACAATCTGGCTTCTAAACTGGATCCATAACCATTATGAGAATTAGAAACATGTTTACCACCATGACATGATATACCAAACTTGTGACACACGAAAGTATATTATAATGAAATACCTTGATAATTAAATGAACACCATTACCAATTTGTTTCGCAATACCCGTTTTTATTAACACTGAACTCAATGGCTGATGATTGAATGAATAAGACATCAAACTTACATTGAAAAATATCAAGAGGCACAAAATCAGAGTTACATGAGTTCACAGATTGTATAGTCACAGTTAAAAAGGTGAGAAATGATTTGCATTATGTCACATTTAATCCCTAAAGTTTCTATTGAAGTGTTTTAAAATGTTAAGAAAACCATAGGAAGTGTTAACTCTCCCTTGTCTGTCAAATTTTATTCATCTTTATGACAAAGTGGAAAGATTAAATAACTGTAAGTTTTTGTCATCCTTAATTTTATACAATTTAATAGCTCAAAACAACAAAAATCTGCCAAAAGTACCAAAAATCTACTCATTTTAAAAAATTTTCCCAAGGGTGAATTATTTTCAAAAATCCTTTGAAGGGCAGATAAATCCGCCTATCTGGCAACACTAGGGAGAAAGGAAATGGTATCAATGTACAATTGCACATTTTTATTGTGGCTCTGGTGGTGAGGTCCCACACACAGCCTATGCATCACTCCCCCACTGCGTAACTAATAAGGAAATGTGGAGATACAGGTGTTGAGGCCCAAGCAATTTTGAGCTATGAGGTGTATGATACAGGTGTGTGACTTCTACCAGCTTTCCATGGTATCATGGACCTTAAATCACACTAATTCTAAGCTTCTACCCACTACCTGGTGGCAAGAGCAATTAGGTTAAGTAGTTCCTCGAATTTAACAATTCTTAAAATCATTAAATTTGTCTATAAATTGTTTCCACTTAGCAAAACTCTCAACTAAAAATATTTTGTATATTTTCTGGGTAATTCTTTACTCTCCACTTTGAGTATTCTAGTTATACACTTCATCAAATTAAAATACTTCTTATTTTTTATCTGTCTGAGACAGAAGTGATTCATCTATAAAGTAGAATTTATCTTTACTAGTAAGTATCAAAAATACTTATTGTGGGGACATTACTCGTATAAGGTTTTAGGGGCTTGCACCCCTTGATGACAGTTGCCACCCAAAGGCCGGCAATTAATCGTCTCTATGACGTTAAACCATTTACACACTTGTGCGTTTGTATGTTTGTACCTGTACGTATGTACAGGTAAGATACATTGTATGGGCCATGATCAATTACCGATAACAATCTAGGTGATGTCACAGCCTGATACCAAACGCATTGCATCATTTCTTATCACCTCAATGGAGGCAGGAAATGACATAATGGATGACATAATACCATACATATACATACGTATGTGTGTTTGTGTGCATGTGCTAAATTTGGTATATAAACTCTCGAAACTGGCAACAAAATCGGCGGTGTTTGCCGAGGATTTGGCTCTCCCATACTTTACAGTATGAAGTGGCAGAACACACAATATCTGTTGTAGACCTTCTTTGTGTGAATATCTCTCACAGCAAGGTATTCCACAGTGGTGACCCTAATGTGATTTTTTGGCTACATTGTGGGTGTCTAGGCATGTTGCGCTAATTCTAAAACTAGGTGCGGTGCGCTGGCGAGTCACTTGCTTGTGAATACAAATATTTTTTCACAGACCTAGACACCTTTGGCTGTTGAGGCAGAGGTCTGACTTTGAAAGTGGGAATTTACATCCCTCATTCCAAATAAATTTGCCAGAAGGGAACCAATAGAAGTAGACCTGGAGGAACAAAGTTGCCCTCATTTGCCAACTCCTCCAGCTTCAACCAGAGACTCTGACGTCTTTGAAACTCCAGAGATTCAAAAACGGATCAGGAGTCCAGAAGCCTTACATTTGGGAACTGTTGTCAACCCAAACCAGATAACAGTTTGCACCTTGAGGAGTGGTTGTCAATTGAGCCAAGACTCTAACCCTCTGATCCCAGACCAACAACTGATGGAATCCGGGGAAATTTTTGCAAGAAGTGCAAACTCCATCCAGAATCAGCAGAGGTAATTACAAGAAACAATGCCTACAACCAATACCATTGGTAGTACATCTAACCAGACATCATCGAACCAGCCTGGATAAGGTGGAAGTGGTTTCATATTTTTTACAAATTTTGCCTGTGTAGTGGGCAAAATCTTACCTGTTACCAATTTCTTCTTCAATCTTACAAATTGGTAAGTGTCCTAAGTACCATAATCATTATATTAATTAATAACTGTTATTGATTAGAAATTTAGTTTTTTCATGATACCAGAAGTATTATTGTCTTTCTTTTTGTGAAACTTATATGGAGTAGAATTCAAATTACAAAAAGTTTAATTAAATCTTTTGTATTTGGAAAAAATCTTACGTCTATTAATGTGCAAAAATTTAATGTAGTCAGCATATTTATTTATATGATCAGTATTTTTGGAGTTATGCCCAAATTTTCATTAATTATTAAGATCAAAAATCTTTACCTTCTAATGGGGTCACAAGTAAAAAACATTTTATCATCCTAGGGTGATGGCCAATTTTTTTCCAGAAATTTTCTGGAATTAACTATTGTTCTCCAAAAGCCTATTTTCATCTATGGTTAGAGCCAATTTTTTTCAGTTCCCTAACACTTTGAAATTTCCTGGAATTAACAATTCTTGTACTGGAAAAGCATATTTTTGTTATATGGTCGTACTCTATTTTTTCAGTTGCAAACACCTGGAAATATTCTCTGAAAATATACCTAAACTAATGTAATTAAGTACTCTCTTTAAGCACAAAAATCCTATCCTATATAGGTTATACATGGTAGAATAAAAATTATTTTTCTTATTTGCATACTTTACTCATTTTGGTATATGCACCTAGCATATTAAATTATGCAATCACATATTTTTTCTTATGTAGAATCTGCTTTCATTCACCCATAATGAGTTAAAGTTTGTGACATTGACATAAATGTAATGCTTGTGAAATTGAAAAGGAGTGTAAAGCTGAAGAATCTGAACAGCTAAATAGATCCAAAGCCATCACGGAACATCCTTCACAATCAAATACACTTTCGCTATCATCCACAACATCTGACTCACAAGAATGTTATAGAATTCATGGCAATAGTAGAGGATTGCCAATCCTATGCAAAGAAAGTTGAAAAACTTCTTGAGATGCCCTACATCATATGTAAAAACTACAATAAAGTTATTCACTGGGAAATTTTAAAAAATTATGACATGGGCAATATTTAATTTTAACAAATACAACATAAAAACATATATATTACTCAAATTAACAATATAAGTCCAAAACAGTGGGTTTTGAACTCCATTGACCTCTGGAACTGTAACGATGTATTTCTACTCATTAACATTCACATATTGTCATACCAATAATTACTATCATCCACCCTGTATAATATAACACAAAATTCTACATATTACACATGTTCTATACCATCTCTCAATTATTAAACTTATCTCTCTATTTTCTACATCATAAAAAATCAAAAAAATCTCAGTTTCAACAGTGAATATTTACCCTTTTTTGAATCAAAATCAAGCCATTTTGTCCATGTTTTACATCACTACAAGTTTCAAAAATTCATGATTTTATATCCAACTTTGTCATTTTCTATGCTTTTTAATAAAATCTCATTTTTTTGTTAAGCAAAATCCCCCTTTAGCACCTCTATATTTCTTTTATTTTTATTTTTATATCCAAAAGTACTGCTAATCTAGTAAAATACTAAGATATTTGTTTGGCCACAAGTGAAAGCTAATTACAACCAATAGGCTAGGCAATGTCTGAATTGCCAACAGTCTAAAATTAAGAGGCACACAAAGTCAGCACCCAAGAAATTTAAAAATACTGAGTGATTTAAAACAATATATATCAATTTGGTAGGTCCATTACCACCACCTTATGGGAACAGATATATGTTGACTATGGTAGATTGTGTGACTAAATGAAGAGAGGCAATCTTGTTAATGGAAATGTCACCGGCGTCTTGTGTGATCTAGCTACTTGATATTTGCCCCAAATGTGTCAAAATTTGTAGAAATCCGCATAATAAATTAGGGATTTTGTCTGCCTCTCTTACTCCCCTAAGGGATGCCACCTCACCTTGCCTGTCAAAACCTTTGAATTGGAGCGAACTACTAATTTCAGAGAGACTTCACTTACTGATTGGCACTGGTAAAGTAAACACCTAAATAAAAGGCTCACTGATCAGAATTGGTAAAGCAAACATCTAAATAACATTTAACTCTTATTCTCTTGGTCTGACATATATCATTTTCTCATTGTGTAAAGTCAACATTTATTTGAATCATATTGTATTAAGCTTAGTTAAAAGCAATTGTAATAATTTTTATTAAGAGATTTTCTCGTGTACAAAAGTTTAATTCTTTGAAATTCCTCATTTTGAGATAACTAAATTTTCATTTCATTTATCGTTAAAACTATCTCTTGTTGAGCTTCTCTCAGCTCAGGACAGATATCATTGGAATCATCCCTTAACAGCTCAATATACTACCTATTATCTTATTACATCTATGATTTGCCCTACAGTTAAACACAAGATTTTCTGCTGTGCAACTCGCACTTGAGGAAGAGCTACACCTACCCAGTGACTTTTTTACATCTAAAGATGTAAGCTCAAAACTCATGGTGCAAGACATCAGAAATGATGCAAATAGCATCATAACTCAGGCATCTCCACATGGCCAGCCTGAAGTCTATGTCTCAAAGCATTTGGCCATAACAACTGATGTGTGGATGCATGATGATAAACCAAGGGTGAGTCAAACAGGAGTGGGCACAATTTAAATCAAAGGTCACCGAATCAGGTTTTTGAATCATTTTTAATAATTTGTGATCCATGATTCAAATTATTTTAAAAATTTATGAATGATCCGTGATTCGAATCATTTTGAAAATACCATGATCTGTGATTCAAATAATTTTTTTGTAATATGTATTTTTTTCAAATCATTTAATTAAATTTGGGTTTTTCATTTGTTAGTCAATAGTATACTGATAAAATCAAATTAAATCATTTTCTCAGCCTGTAAAGATTCAAATTTAATTTTCTTTGCTTTTTTTATTCTTTGTAGCTTCCTCTACAATTTTATGTATGTCAAACTAGTAGCTATCTCTTGTTATTCCTATATTTCCAATTCTTTACGTGTCAATTAGGGGTTGAGAAACACTACCTTTTTTCATTTTGTTTCTATTAGTCCAGTTTCTAAAATTTACCTTGATGTTATAGAGTTTATCCCAAAAATGAAACGCAACCCACAGATACTGCACAATTTTACCGGTGTTATTTACACGTTATTGCCGGATGCGATATGTAGGAATACGAATTATACAATTACCTACCTGAAAATATGAATATTTGGCTATGTTTTTTTAAGGAGCAGCGATCATCTTTTGTTAGATGGATTATTGTTATTTTTTATTTCCATTTCAATAATTATGGTTTCATTTCCATTCGGTTTCTTGATTTTAATAAAAATTTTCATTCTGTTTCTGTATGGGTTGCATTTTGGGTTTTGTTTCCATTTTCATTAAAAAAATTTTTCTCTTAGGTTCAAAATTTCCAAGTGTTCAAATATCTATATGTTTAAAGATATTTTTTTCAATATTTTTTCAGAATCATCGATATGTTTTTTGATATTTCCCCCTAAATATCAGAGTTTGAAAGCCAATTGAAAAAACTATCGCTTTTGGCTTTCAGATTTAAGCTTTTTCATAACTTTTTAAAATTTTTTATAATTAGCTTAGAGAAAATTTTTAATTATGAAAACTGAAAAATTTTAGTCTAAAGATTTTCACGAGTTAATTGTAAACAATGAAACTCTCTATAAACATGAAGCTTTTGGCTTTTGGCTGGGTTTCAAACTCCGAAAAATATTGATATTTCTTTCAAATTTTTTCTCCCAAATCAAAAATTAATCAGGGGAGAAATGGAAATAGAAACAATTTAACATTTGGTTCCTATTATGCTTCCCTTACTGGTCTTGAAACTAATTGCTCAGTTGTTTTCGGTTTGGTTTGCATTCTAGAATTTTTGTGTTTGTTTAATTTGGTTTCCAGTGCCAAAAAAAAAAAAATATTTCTTTTTCTGAAAAATTTGGTTTTGTTTCCATTTCTCAATCACTGTTTTCAATACTTTTCATGAATATTTAGCTATCCAGTGGGATTACTGATGAAATTGTGATATAAACAATATTGCATAGGTTTGTTTTATTTCACACCAAAAGGTTAACTTTGGATCAACACCAAATACCAACTAGGTTTGTTTTGATGTTTGAAAACTAAGCTTGGTGTCAGCACGATAACGATATCCTGACACCAGTTCACACCTCTCAAGTAGGTGCGGGGTGGTATCACCCTTGAATAACACTTTTGATACTTTTGTTAAAAAAAAAAACAACCACACTCTAAAAGCGAAGGACACCATGGCAAATAAAACACCCTGTTTGAAACTTGACGTCACTTCTCAGGACAAATAAAATAAACCTTTAATAAACTAAACAAGATGCACTTGTCACAAACCAATTTGTGAAAACAGAATACACAGTTACCAAACATTTTTTGAAGTGAAACTTCTACAGGGGTGTAAACTCATGGACGTGAAATGAAATTGTTTCATATATGAAACGGAAATGGGCGCACACACATAAATACATACATACATAAATACATACATACATAAAAACCTACACACACACGCAAATACAGCAACAACATGAGGGGAATGTCATGGCTGTAGCCACGAGTCCTATGCGCACTGGCGATGCGCAGAGGACTCGACATGACTGGAGAGACTGGGTTGAGGCGACGCCAACGAGTTGTCTAGCAGCGAGGCGAGAGCTAAGGTGTGTGACAACGATATATTTTATTCGTCCTTGTGACGTTAAACCAACATAATAAACTCCTCCACTACATGGTAGCAGGAGCACGGTGTCTTACACTGGATCTCGAATTCATTAATTCGTCTTCAATCGAAATTTAATTTCGCGAATTGAAACTTGGTTTCGGAATTCGAAAATTAATTTCGCCGATCGAAACTTGGTTTCGGAAATCGAAAATAAAAAATACAGATCGAAACCTGGTTTCGAAATCCGAAAATTAATTTCGAACATCGAAATTTGCTTTCGAGAACCGAAATTTAATTTCGAACCCACACGCTTCCACTAGTCAATGACTCTCAACCGTACCTAGTACGCACTTAACAGTCTCGTTAAGAATTAACCTAACAGTTAATCCCAAACCTAAACAGTTTGATTAACGAGACTGAATCTCAATTCAGTTGTATTTCCCTATACCCCGTATAGTAAAACATTTCCTAATTGTTAATTAGTATAGAAATGACCTTCGTAATTGCCGCTAATACTAGGCTGACGAAAAAATAATTCACAATTATTTTTCCGCCGCCCCCAGCGCCATTTATTACGTATATTATTACGTATATTATTCCAAGAATAATATACATCGAATTCAACAATTCGTCCTAAAAATATTTAGGCTGTATCAGATACAGAAAACTTCGCTAAGCGTTAGCGCATATGGTATATCCGTCCTTCAAAACGAGAGAGATGGAGAAAAATATTAACATCCCTATCTCTCTCGCACTCACGCGTTTTAAAAAACGTTCCAGAAAAGAGACGAAAATACCATCTTTTCGATCGAATTTCTGAGGAAATGTAGCGATCGTGATGAAAACAAAAGATTCGCTTCAACCAATCGGCTCTCACCAGCCGATGAACAGTTGAAGATGTTCGTATGAATTTTTTGTTGAATACGCACACATACGCAAAAGGGTTTGTAACCCTTTGTGCATTTACGCACACAAATGTAAATTATGCATCACGCTGCAGCGGCAGCGACATCAGCGTGTTTAACACGGCGTACCCAGGGTGTACGAATAGATTCACAATCACAATCATTTTCGTGTAAAATTGTGATCGAGTTTAATGTGCGTTTCCGCAATTGACCGTGTTTTGCCCAATTAATTTGCAATTTTGGCGTAAATTATTAGCTTTTTCGTAATTAATTACGTCACTTGTGAACTTCATTCCCCCCGGAGTGTAGTGGTGTAGTTTCCATTTGGTGCAGCTACTTAATCACAAGCCAACCGTAAGTACACTTACGAAAATTTTTAATCTTTAGTACATCTTCTAAAGTGTCTCCATATTTTCAATATGCATTCGTAACCCATTGTTACGAGCCTAAATTATAGGTATTCGGACTCAAATTATTTAATTCTTATTGATTTGTTACCCAAATTTGTAACCTCAATATTTAGTCCGAACAAATTGAAAGCAGCCAAGATCGCAAAACGATCTTAGCTGCACATGGCTTAATAATTCTATACGTAATTTAATTACGAATTCAATTCGGTTTGTGACCCCATGTTTGCGCTGAAATAAATTCCTGGCTGCATAAAACATGGAAACCGAAATGAATTCGAATATCTTTATTCGTTTGTAAAAATTTCGAAATCGATGTTTCGCCCACGGGTCATGCCCGATTTTTCGTTTTTTGCAAAAACTTAGGAAAAATTTCGAAAACATTTTTTCGCAAAATCGAAAATAATGTTTTCGCCCACGGGTCATGCCCGATTTTTCGTTTGTTGCAAAAAACTTAGAAAAATTTTTCGAATTCATCTCTTTCGCAAAATCGAAAATGATGCTTTCGCCCACGGGTCATGCCCGATTTTTCGTTTTTTATAAAACCTTAGAAAAATTTCGAAAACATTTTTTCGCAAAATCGAAAATAATGTTTTCGCCCACGGGTCATGCCCGATTTTTCGTTTTTCCTAAAAACTTAGAAAAAATCGAAAAAACAAAAATCGATTTCTTAAAATCGACCAGCCATGACCCTCTCAATTTTAATTTTTTATGTTCCCAGAACATGAGTCAGCAGAAAAACACGTCGCGTAGCGACGACATTGATGTCCTCCTCGACCCAGAATCACTATTGATGGAAGAGGAGGAACAAACCGAAGCGTCAACGCTTCGAGCTCAAGACGCGACCCCAGCGCCACAACCGCGCTGGGTTGATGAGATCGAGGTGGAGGAGCTGCGGAAAGCGGCGGCAATATTGCCGAGTACGCAGCAATCACCGGGTCAATCAACGAACACACCTGTACGAATGGACGTACAGCCAATCAGCCGAGCGTCCACTCACGGCACAAGCGACGTCACCGACAGTGACGATGAACGGGAGCAGTTCGTAGCAGTACTCGAGGACGCTGAGGAGTACGCGAAATCGCTCGAGAGGAAACTCGAGCAACGACACGTACCACAGTACGAGATAAACGCACTGTCAAACGAAGACAGTGCGATCGAAGCGACCATTCGAGACCTCGAATACGTCCCACGTGGCCTCGCAAGGGAAACCTTGCGAAGGGCCAGGCAGGTAAAGCGAAAGCTGCTGGTCCTGCAGTCGACCATAAAATCGAATGCGCAACAGCAGCAATCGCGCCACCAGTCACCGTTCGTACCCGAGGTACGTGAGGACGCCACGGAAAAGCGTCGCCGGGAGGAACAGGAACGCTGGGACGCTAGGGCCTTGGAACTGGCGAAGGAGCTTGGGGATGCTCTGCGTAAGGAGGCCAGCGCCCGTAAGGTGCTGACCTCCTCGCAGAAAAAGGTCCGGGAGCTCTCCGCTAAAGTTCATGAGGACCTTGGCGTCCAAGCGGCGCAATTCATCCATCAGTACCTCCCGGATGCCACGAAAGCAACCGAACGCGAACGTTCGCCACCGCCACCACCACCAGCGGCCGATGTGCAACGAACCCCAGTACGGGGAGAACGCGGCCACCCGGGAATGGTGACAGGTAATGAAAATTCAAATTCATTAGATAACATAATATTTCCTGAATTAAATGAGGGTGAACCGAGCCCCAAAAGGCAATGTTCCAACCAACCCTCATTATCTCACAATCACTCTCAATCAATCGACACGTCGTGTCGCGAGCTATCGCAAAACTCGATAGAAAACGTAACACCCCTAGCAGTAGCGATGGACTCAAACTCCATCGAAAAACCAACATCCGAAAACTATATTTCGAAATGTTGGGAACATGATCCTAAAGATCAAGTTGATGCTGGGTTTGCTAACCTCAAACCACCTAAATTTTATTTAGAAAAGTGGGACGGCGATATCCTAGGCTATCCTGGGTTTATTAACGGATTTAACAATTACGTTAACAAACGAAAAGATATCGCTATTCCACAAAAGATCAACCTACTGCAAGGGGCTCTACCGAAAGTTTTAGTAGAGAAAATAAGTCATTTTTCCCCTGACAACGTTGGCTACATCCAACGCCTAAAATTCCTAGATAGTAGGTATGGGGACGAATCCAAGATTCGAGCTGAAATGTGGCTAAAAATAACTGCATACACGGCGACCACTAACGATACAACGTCAATCTTAGACACGTTAGACACTCTTACCATTATGGTAGATAGGTATCGCTTACTTGCAAAAGTAATCGATGAGGAACAACTATTCAATATAGTAATTAAAAAATTTCCTCCCCGATCGTACCAAAATACTTTAAAAAGTAACGAACGCAATGTTAAACATTTGTTCGAAGCGGTTAGATCGTTCATTAAAATTAGGGAATTATCGGAGCCTATCTGTACCTCTGTACCAAAAAAGGTCGATAAACCTAATCAAACCCCACAAAATAAAAATTCCTCTCAACCTAAAGGCAGGAGAAATTTTGCGATAATTTCTTCAGAAAAGAAAGCGAACGAAAGAGGAGAGAATAAATCCAATCCTCGAAAGCGACCAGCACCACGTTCGAATCGCGCAAAATATAGGGACACTAATGAATCTCTATCCACTACAGATGCAGAGGGGATCCTGTGGGTCCAACTCCCATCTGGCCAACGCATCCCGGCATCGACGGTGCGTACGCCGTTGACTCCGAATACGCCTTGTATTTTCTGCAGTGGTGACCATCATGGTCACCTATGCAGAAAAAAGAGTACTCTGGAGTCCCGGCGCGCACACTACGAGCGTTACCGGCTATGCCAACGATGTGCAACATCGCATACCAGTACCAAGTACTGCAAGGCGCTACCACCCGCGAACTGTAAATGGTTCCAGTGCGGAAGTAGCGAGCATCACTCGAACTTGTGCCCAGTGATCGAATATCCGATCACGGAGGGCAAAGTTGCGGCATGGATCGAGCAGTTGAAGGACTGCAAGCAATACTTGCCATCAGGTAACCTGTTTGATAAACAGCAACAAAAATTACCTGTACCCGATCCTAAACAACCTGTACAATTACAGACGACTGCAGCTTCCGTAGAAGAAACCGGTAGTCTCGTTGCCCAGCAACGTCAAGAGGATGAGAACCTGAGTTCCGTGTCCGCTGTTCCAGTGTTAAGTGAGTGCCTATCATTTTTTACTACTAAAGATAATGACGCTCATTTCTTAACGTTTTCATCGTACATTCTCGCTCCAAATGCCAAACATCCAGTGAAAATTAACGGCTTTTTTGATTGCGGAAGCAAACATAGCTATATGTTTTACACATATGCCTATAAACACCTCAGAGAAAATTTTTCTGAGTTCGCAGAAACAATCAAATTTCGAGGCCTAGCTGGACAAACGTCAAAACAAATTCGCACACAAATTGTAAAATTTGAATTATTCAAACGCGATGGAACCAAGGTTCAAATGGAAGCCAACACGGTTCCCCACATCGCGAATAACCTTTCCGAATTTGATTTTGACGAATTCAAAAACCGTTACCCACGATATTCCAATATCGACTTTTCTGGCTTGGACTGAGAATCTACGGTACATTTGCTAGTTGGTAACAATTATATGTGGTCGTTTATAAAGCACATTAAGCAGTTATCACCAACCTTGACATTAATCGAAACAGATTTCGGAAAAATGTTAGGAGGTTTCTTAGGAAAACCAACCGAATGTGACGCATTCGAACCATCATTCTTCACATCACCTGAAAGTATCGAAAATTTTTGGAAATTGGATACCCTTGGTATCGAAACCAAAAACCTCGTCGAGGACGATGCCGAAACTGAAGCATTGCACTTATTTTATAAAAATATAAAATTAGTGAACAACCGATACCAAATCAGGTGGCTATACAAATATAGCCCACCACCATTAGTCAACAATAGACAGTTAGCATTCAAACGATTAGAAAGGCAATTGCCCAAATTGCAGAAAAATCCAGAATTTTTCGTAAGATACGATCAGTATTTTACCTCACTAATCGACTTAGAAATGATCGAACCTATCGAAAACGATAGACCCGCGGAAGTAGTACACTACTTACCACATAAGGGTATCTACGATCCAACAAAAAGCACTCCACTCCGAGTAGTCTTTGATGGATCGGCCAAAACAAAAAAGTCTAACTTGTCATTGAATGACTGTATGCACAAAGGGAAAGTACTATTAGCTGATCTAATAGCAATGCTTGTAACCTTTCGTAAGAATCCTTACGCAATAATCGCTGATATTAAAAAAGCGTTTCATCAAATCGGATTGCACCCAGATGACAGAGATGTCACTCGGTTCCTATGGATTAAAAATCCTAACAATCCGTTAACCAATAGCAATTTGGTAACATTTCGATTTTGTCGGGTTCCCTTTGGAATCATAACGGCACCATTCTTACTCGCAGCAGTGCTATTACATCACTTCCGATTGGTCGATATGGAGTTCCATGACAAGTTCTTAGAACGATTTTACGTTGATAATTTAATTGTTTCCGTACCAACGTACGAAGAAGCAATCGATTTATACATCAAATCGAATAAATTATTCAACAATATCTCAATGGAACTCGCCCAATGGGGCACCAATTGTAAACAGCTAAGAGAAAACTTTAACCCAATGCACGCATTGAGCAACCCAATTATAAAAGTTCTTGGCTTATATTGGGATATGGACCATGATGTACTTTACATGCCCAAACCAAAACCGTTTACGCCCCCATGGACGAAACGCATATTCCTTAGGGTACTATCATCATATTATGACCCTTTAGGTTGGTTTGCACCAGCATTCGTTCCGTCGAGAACGTTCATGAAAGTACTCTGGTCCAAGGGATTAAAATGGGATGAGAAAATCCCAGCCGATCTCGAATCAACGGCCACTGAGATAATTACTGATCTCAGCAATAGCCTAAACTATTGTATACCTAGACAATTCTATCTAGGCTCTTACAATCCGAATACCTACCAACTACACGTATTCGTAGATGCATCACAAGTAGCGTACTCAATGGCAATATACATCAGATTTAGCAATACTAAATCGAATTGTCATGCAGTACGATTTGTAACAGGAAAAGCACGCATAACACCTATGCGACCGATAACAATTCCTAAACTCGAATTGATCGCAGCACTTATAGGTGCACGTGGACTACGTTCCCTACGTAAACCGCTCAGTTTACAGAACGCACCAACATTCTTGTGGTCTGATAGCAAATGTGTTCTCACATGGCTATTAGAAAGAAAAGTCCATCCTCAATTCGTAAAAAATAGAGTCGACGAAATAAAAGGTATAAAACCTGTCGAATATAGATATGTCCCATCAACGGACAATCCAGCCGATATTGGCTCACGTGGTTCCTCTATCCACGAACTCTCCGAATCACTTTGGTGGTCCGGTCCTACATGGCTATCCCAAGATGAACAATCTTGGCCAAAGACCGATTTGAATATAATCGAAAGTCTACCAGACAAACCGACCAAATTAGATACGCCTGTATTTCATACAATGAAAGAAGTTTTATCTTCAACTTCTAAACAATCCGTATCCATAACACTTGATGACGAATCAATTTTTGACAAACGTCATCCTGCCAAATACTTAAGGCAGATGAAATCTGTAAAAAGATTCATACCACACTTCTACATTGGTCCAAATACAGATCAATGTGAAGTGACACTTCCAGAACCTGAAGTTCTGTCGCAGCAGTGGATAGCTGATCCACCGAATCAAACTCAGCCACTTGATTTGACAATTACCAAATCATGCTATATTCCGAAAGATGAAATACCTTTCGAAAGTTTCATACATCTACCGTTGAACACTCCATTCAACATAGATATAATGAAATATAATACTTTATCGAAACTCGTACGCACACTTCTAAAATGTATAGAAGCCGTACGACGATTTAGTAAACAACGAATAAGGAGGAAAAGATTAATTTCACCTTATGCATCGTTAGATTTCACCTTTCATTTTGCTCTACTCTGTTTCATCAGAGCTGACCAAAAGAAATACTTCGCAAAACTACTCGAAGTATTAGAAAAACGAAATCACCCTCCGTACATCCTGTACGAAAAATTTCATATCCTGATTGATCCATCTGGGATATTACGTACTGTAAATTATCTACCCGATATTGAGTACGCAAGAGACATGCTATCACCAATACTGATGCATCCTAAGTCTCACTTAACAAAATTAATTCTGATGCATACGCATTTGAAAAACGTACACTCTGGTACGAAATTTACCATAGCGGACTTTAGAAGACACTATTTTGTGCCAAAATCACTAAAAGTGTTACCTCAAATTCTAAAAAAGTCATGCACGCTATGCAAAAAAGCTGAAACAAGACCGTTTAAACAACCATCTTTTTCAGCTCTACCAGACTTTCGTCTGGTACCTTTCGTAAATCCATTCACCTATACAGGTGTGGACATATTTGGCCCATTCATGGTATTTGACAAATACCTGCCAAAAACGAAAGCACAGTTGGCAACTCCAACTACAACACCCATTAAAAATTGGGTGTTGATCTTTACGTGCCTGTCCACGAGAGCAGTACACCTACTCTCAGTGTCAAATTTGACAACCGAGGACATCTGGACAGCGTTCTTGACGTTTTTCGCAGATAAAGGCACGCCAAAAGTTATCCTATCCGATAACGCAGCGCAATTCCACTTAATTGCGACGTACTTACCAGAGTACTGGAAAACGTTCTCCGAAGAACGAAAAATAAACACTAGCTTAGATGAAAGGGGCATTAAATGGCACTTCATCCCAGCTAAAGCACCATGGTATGGTGGAGTTTATGAAAGACTGATCGGCATTATAAAACAAGTGTTCTATAAAGTCCACGGTCATCGGTCAATCTACAAACATACCTTTCAAGCAAGCTTGAAAGATATACAAACAATGATCAACCGAAGGCCACTATGCCCATCTCCGGATGAGCTAGACCAGTTGACATTGACACCCGCACATTTCCTGCGGGCAAACTTAGGTTACCTAAGTAACCCGATTAATGAATCGATTAAAGACCCAACTCCCACAGCAAAACAGCTTATGGAGACTTGGAAGCTCGACCAAGATTACCTAACAAACCTTTGGCTAACTTGGAAGAGACAATATCTCTTATATCTAAGAGATAGACCACCAACCGCGCTATCTAATCCAGGGCGCACGGTACCATTTGTACCGAAAGTAAACGATATAGTACACGTTTTGGACTACACATCCAAACCTGGCGTTTACAAACTTGCTAAAATCATTGATTTAGAGAAATCTCGTGATGGACAAGTGCGTCACGCAAAAATAGAATTCTCAAGCAAGCAGATATCTACAAGACCTCTCAAGTTCTTGGCTCCACTGGAGTTAGATGACAGAGACGTAGATATCATCGATACGTAGTATCGTTCTCCGCTAGATCTCTCCTGATTATGACAAAAATAGACTGGACTGACAAGCCAATTTACTGACTTTGGGGTACGCCATAATTGGACATTATGCTCCTAAAAACGGCATAACTACAATTTTTTGGCACCCACTATTACTGTCATGTGCTTTATAATCAGCTTCGGGTAATAGGTGGCAGAGTGCACTACTTTAAGCATCGTCGATGCCCATACGATACGCTAATTCCCAACTATTCCCTTTTACAGAATCTGTGATCTACGGCCAATAACTCGTCTCATCCTCTCATATGCAGCGTCCGGCGATCGAAAAGAACTTTCGTTGAAAGTATCTTTTTCTCTTGTCACCGTTACGGGATCGTAACGACAGAAAAACAAGAAATTTGTTCCGATTTCTTATTTCTGTACATACCTATTTTACATGTTCCTATATTATAATTGTTATGTTTGTTGTTTTTTAATAATAAAATAACATTTTATGTATAAACATGTTCGTCTAATCTTATTAGATTTCAGGAGAATCTTCGGAGGTGGCCACCGATGGCCACCCAGGAACACCGCCCCCAGTGTCATGGCTGTAGCCACGAGTCCTATGCGCACTGGCGATGCGCAGAGGACTCGACATGACTGGAGAGACTGGGTTGAGGCGACGCCAACGAGTTGTCTAGCAGCGAGGCGAGAGCTAAGGTGTGTGACAACGATATATTTTATTCGTCCTTGTGACGTTAAACCAACATAATAAACTCCTCCACTACAGGGAAAGCTGTATAATCACTTAGGGTGCCTCCAGGAAACTGGATTTCTTTGGCGCGCTTGGAGTTTGTGGTAACACATTTTGTTGGGGGGCAAAAATATGAAGAAACATAAATGATGCTTCCATACTAAAACTGCTTCGCATTTGGGGCAATTTAAATTTTCCATCGTCTCTAGAAAATGGTATATTATTTTTTATTGTAGGTAGGTGACATGTTTTGACAAAAATAATAATAGAAGGTGGTTTGAGCGGCGAAGCTCCAAATTAAATAAATAAATAAATAAAAAAGTTGAAAAAATAAAAGAAAAAAAAGGTGGTTGGGGAGGTAAAAGATGACAAAAAATTAAAAAACATAAAAGGTGCCTCCATACTAAAACTTTTTCATATTTGGGGTGATTTAAATTTTCTGTCACCTCCAAAAAAGGGTATATTATTTTGTATAGTAGTTAGGTGACGTGTTTTGAGAAAATAAATAATAAATAAGTTAGGTTAAAAACGAGTTTTTAAAAAATACGCTTTTAAAATTTGAAAAGAAAATAACGGCGAAAAAGAAAATAAAATTTCTCACTTTTTTTTCCGAGACAGAAATAAACAAAAATTGAAAAAACAACTGATAAAAATGGATGTAGGTGTATGTGTGGTGTGCGTGTGTTGCAACACGTGAAAGCAGCGATCCGATGTACTTCAACAAATTGAATGAGTAGAATAAAAGCGTATAAAAGGGGGGGTTTGGGAGGCAAAGCCCCCCATTAAAAAAAAAGGAAAAAAGTGGGTTTGTGGAGGCAAAACCCCCATTAAAAAATTGAAAATATAATCATACAAGCACAACTCACACTCTCTTAGGTTAAAAAAAATATATCATTTCATCCAATTATCATTCTTGGAAGTTTCACTTCAAAACTGTGTCCCGGTACACACTCTCATTTTTTTTCTGCCTCTCAGTATTGCCCTCTATTTTGTCATTTGATGAGAGCTGTTACATCCTGTACACCATCTGTGATGTGAAACCAGCCTTTTAAATACATGCCTTGTGCCAGATACGTTAAAGACAAGCTGGTTATGCTACCACTAGTCTGAAGATAATTCAGCTTCCAACAAAGACAAATCAGTTAGGATATAACCAATCTGATGATAATTCGATAAACTCCCTGCAACAAGTAAAGTAACTTCATACCAAAGTACTTCCCCTCGAAAGTTTCGCAAGAAAAATTAATTTTGGCTATTTGTGATCTGTGTTAACCTAGATATTGAAATTATATTTTGTATTAAGTTATTTATATCTTGAATCTGTTAATTAAATCTAACAGATATTTTCGCTTGAGGAGGGTATTTAACTTCTAGATAAATTTAATATTAAGTATTTTAAATCTTTTTTATATTGTTCATGTGGAATACCTTGTTGTGAGAGATATTCTCACCAGAAGGAAATTCTATAGAATTTAAGCGTGTTCTGCCACTTCATACATAAGTATGGGTAAGCCAGAACCAGACCAAACACTGGCGATTTTAGAGCCAATTTGGGCGGTTTATATACGGCTTATTCACACGCACACAAACACACGTATGTAGGATAATACGTACGTTGGTGAGAACGGACAGGTCACATCATCTCCTATCAAGATAAGAGATGGTTGGCCTGTTCGTGTATGAATTGTGACATCATCTTATTGTGTCACAATTCGGTATGCAGGTAATTACGATCGAACGTATTTTGTGTTGTTTAACATCATGTAGACAAATAATTTGCCTGCCCTTTGGGGCAACAACTGTTGTCGAGGGGTCTGAGCCCCTTTTCCTCATACCAGTGAGTCCCCACAGCTACTCCCCCAAGTTTTTGCGCTGCAAAAATGATCAAATTGCACAGGCCTGGGGGGACTTGCAGGTTTATTAGTGCCTCTTCTAATCTGCAATCCACTTGGCTAGTGTGCTTCCAACTGCAGCGCCGACGCATTTGTATGATTGCCGCCTTGCGTCGACGCGCGCCTGGTATTGGGCGAAACTGCCTTCTCCCCTACGCCTAGGTGGACAATTTTTTGTATAGGCGTAATGGTGATGGCGGGAGTGAGGGGGCAGCAGTTGCCTGAAAAGTGACTCTCAGCATCGGAGAGTTTGAAATCTCTGATGCTAGGGCAGCCATCTTTGCTTTTTCATTAGCTGCCCTCTCCACCGTGAAGAGGAACTGTAACGTATATTTTCGTCTATTTTGAGAAATGACGAACATATTCGTTCACTCATTTTCGAATACCAAAAATGTAGATATTTATCAACAAATTACCTTCCTATAACTCTTCATAAACAACCACAAAACTATTCGTATTTAATTGTACATATACAGATATACCTTCTGTATATTTATGACCTAGTTGTACCTGTCCCTCGAGTACTCGACGAGTCAGCACAACCCTATAATAACAACACCCTACCTCACTTTACCTATCCGACACGTACGTTTTCATACCCTGAACGAGTATATAATCCCTCGATTCAGTTGTATAATTGTTCAGTTTAGTTCAGTTCTCCAACAGCTACTTCTAAGTACCTGGAACCTCTCTCGTAGAAGTCTCTGGTGAACAGATAGTCTTGCTTGTTGAATTGTGATTGAATATGTATTAATATTAACGTAGAAATATGTACTGTATGTACAAATTATTGAAATATTAAATGTGTTAACTCACTGATGTGTTTAAATATTATTGAGTCTCAAACAAATGTTAAGGTCCACTATAGTTTGTGGATGACTAATCTGAATCTATCTTAGAAATATTACTACTTTTAAGTACGTGATATTTCGTGTATGGTGTACTCCCGAAAGTGGTCGTAACTAGGTACTACACAACCTCTTTTGGCCGTTACATTATTGGCGCCCAACTGGTCTGCTATTGCGAATCGAACTCTCGCTCTAGTACCTGCTCAACGGAATTGCTGAATTCAAGCTGCTGTTTCAATTCCTCTGGCTCGAAGTACTTTGCTCTAACCTTGAAAACTCTAGTCAAGTACTCAAAGAGAAACGCGTAAGGCGTGCTCTTGAGGAAAGGAAGTAGAGGTTAGCTGCAAGTGGAAAAGAACTAGTTGTGAAAAGAAACTCAAACTTCAAAAACAAACAAAGAACATTTATTATACAGAAAGAAAAGGAATACAGAAAAGGAATATATACAGCGGTGAAGTTCGGCGAAGTGCGGCGACGGATTCTTCAAGCTCCTGTGCAAACAAAAGAAGAAAACAAAGTAACAATTAATATTAATTATAATTCGCGTCCCTCCCTTAAATATAAGAAGTGTTAAATAATTATAAGTCGCGAAAAAATTTATTTTTATGAGTGAAACTTGGGAAAACTTATCCGAACCCAATACTACTAAAACTAATTTAAATTGGCTAATCGATGCTAAAAATTTTGAATTAATTAATGTATGTCAAAATTTGAATATCGAAGTCGATAAAAAATATTTTTCTCGAATAAAAACCCAAGAGGATATCCTAGAAAAATTAAATCCAGTAAGGAAATACAAAAATTATTAACCCCTGAAAATATAAAAATAATTTTACAAACAACACGAAAAACTCGTGAACAAATTCCCGAATTAGAAAATCCTATAATAAGAAAATATTTTAATCCTCCTTCTACTTCAACCCCATTCTTGGAAAATTTGGATAATCCCACACCATTTCCAAGAGTTAAAACTGCTATTAATCTAGTAGATATTACTGAGTGTTTAGAAAAATCCGACGAAGATTTTCTCAGCCCAGAAATTGAAACTAGACTTTTAGAAAACTTTATTCCCCCTTTAGAAAATAAAATGTCAGGAAAGGCTGCTATGAATATCAGACCTTCCTTATATGGACACACCCCAACGGAAGACATCGTATCATTTTTAAACGGATTTGAAAATGAGGCGGAATCTTTCAATTGGGATGCAAATATGAAATTTAAAAAAATTAAAATCGCATTTTCAGGTCTCGCCAAGCAAATATTTGAGGATAGAATTCAAACTAATCCCGAATGTAATAATTGGCAAAACACTAAACAAAAAATCTTGGAAGTCTTTACGAGGACTAAACCCCAATTACGCGAAATATTATACGAAAGAAATTACAATGGTGAAGCTGATTTCTCTGCGTATATTATGTTCGTGAAAAGGATTTTAAAACAGATTGAACCTGATATTACGGAAGAAAAAATTATCGAAAAAATTATGCCTAATCTCCCCGAAAAAGAAAGAGTATTTTTAATAAAAAAAGAACCTAAAACTATTCAGGAACTTGATAAAGCTTTCTCTAAATATCTCGAATTTAAAGATAAAGCATTCGGACATATAGATCCCCTTTTACGTAAAAAAATTGACCAATTAGAAAAAACTATAGAAGAATTAAAATCCGGGAAAACAGAAAAGAAAATCGAAAAAAATATAACTGCTATATCATCCGACCCGATCTGGAAAGCTGAAATGGAGAAGATGAGCGCTGCAATAGCGAACATTTCAAAATTTCAGGAATCCAGAAAAATAATAAAAATCCCCAAAATAAAAATAATAACAATGAACAAAACAATAATAACCAAAATAATAATAATAATAATAATAATAATAATACTAATAATAATAATAATCAAAATCAAAACCAAAACCAAAACCAGAATCAAAATAGGAATAATAATAATAATTATAATAATAATAATAATGGTAATGGTAATTGGAACCAGAATCAAAACTGGAACCAAAATAACCAAAACAGAAATTGGAATAATAATCAAAGTTTTAACCCTAATTATAAAGGAAGAAATTTTAATCCAAATTTCCGGAGAAATAATTTTCCGAGAAATAATAACGGATATTATCCTAATAGGATTCCAAATTGGAACCAAATGGCTCTCCCAAATTGGAATAATGCTCCAGCATGGTCTGGAATGTCATTCAATACTCCCCAAAATATCCCCTATGTGGCTGCTAATACTCAAATGATTGCCCCTCCGGCACCATTAATGGCAGCTCCACAACAAAATTATCTCCCAACATCAAACCCCCAGGCTTGCCAGAATAGTTGCTCAAAAAACTAAGTGTCCCCCTTACAGGTGATCTGTCAGCTGTAAGGGATGTCGCGAACAAAGAGTCGAAACTAGTTAACAATGTGAGTAAGGAGAAGTTTCAAAGCAAAGGGTACTGCAGAACCCAATGTAAATTTCACCTTCCATTTGCCATTTATGGTAAACAAATACTTAGCTTAGTCGATCCAGGTTCAGAACAGACACTTATTGATGAAAAAGTTTTAAAGAAAGTCAATTTTACGGAACCAATTCTACCAACAAAAGTAAGATTTCGTGGTGCGGATAGTCAACCTCTTGAGGTCATAGGAGTAACCAATGTGATTTTTTCCATTGATCATTGTATTTACCCACATCCCACTTACGTTGTTCGAAATTTAGTAGAACCGGTCATACTGGGTTACGACTTTTTATCAACCCATAAAGCCAAAATGGACTTTTCGAAAAACAAATTCACTCTACCGTGTGGTGATGAAGAGCGATGTTTTGACATGCCTGAATGTCACAATTTCCCTATTGAAAAGGAAAATAAGTTAGGTTATATTAAGCCCTTTAAATATTATGCTCCCCAATCTTTTAAAATAGAGGCAAATTCGGTGCTAATTTTAGCAACGCTGCCTGAACACCTGGAGTTTCTGTGTGAAACATCCATGGAAGAAAAAAATAATTTCTTTGTAATCGTATCAGAAGACACGATAGCGGCTGTTAATAATAATAACAGACCCCACGTGATCTATAAAGGCGAATACTTAGGAAAATTTGAATTAAGTAGTGCAGTAGAAATTAATTCCTGCCAAATAGAAAAAATAAAAGAAAATACTATTTTTAAGGATAATCGAGGAAATCCCATCCCGATTAATCCAAAATTGTCGCTTGAACAAAAAATAAAAATGTACGAAATAATTAATGAATATAATAATATTTTTACGGGAAAAACAGATGAAGTTTCCATTTGTAAAGTTCCCGAACAAGTTGTCCGAGTAGACGACGAAACCCCACTGCGGTGTAGAAATTTTAAATTCTCACACGCAGAACATGAGGCCCTACACAAACTAGTCGATGACTTAGTAAAAGTAGGTGTCCTAAAAAAACAAAAATCGAAATTTGAATCGCCAATATTTGTAAAAAAGAAACCAGACGGAGTCTATCGAGTATTAGTAGACTACCGAAGAATGAATCAAAGAATAATTATGGATAATAATCGTGTGCCAACAATTGATATTATTTGGCCATATTTAAGAAATAAAAAATGGTTTACGACAATTGATTTAAACAGTGGATATTTACAGATTCCTCTCACGGAAGAATCTAAACAATACACTGGAATAAATGTGGATGGAATTGGATATGTATTCAATTCCACTCCAATAGGTTTAAGTATATCCCCGTCCATCTTCCAAACTATCATGGATGACATATTCCATGATATATTCTGGAAAAAAATGGTATGTTATTTGGACGACATTTGTATTTTCGGAGAAACTTTCGAAGAGTGTCTTGAAAATACAAGGGAAGTATTAAAAAGATTAAATAAAGTAAATTTAAAAATAAAAACAAAAAAATGCCAATTTGCAATGAACGAAATCGAAATATTAGGACATACGGTCCGATATAACGAATTACGTCCATTAAATAAAAATATAGAGGCAATAAAAAATTTAAATCCCCCTAATACGTTAAAACAATTACGATCATTTTTAGGATCAATAAATTATCATAGGAAATTAATTCCTAATTTAGCTAAAATTACTGCTCCTCTTACTGATTTACTAAGAGGTACAGATAGCAAATCAAATGCAAAAATAAAATTAAATCAAGAACATCTTGAAATATTTGAAAAATTAAAAGAAATTATGATTTCCAAACCTGTATTAGCAATATATGATCCGAAATTGGAAACCTGTGTAGAAGTTGATGCTTCGAAAATCGCATTAGGTGCAGTGCTGCTGCAAACTAATCCCGTTACGAAGCATAAACATCCAGTTGGATATTTCTCTGAGAGAGTCCAACCTGCCCAGTCAAAATTGTGTTCATTTGACTTGGAAATGTTAGCTATTACGAATGCATTAGCTCATTTCCGTGGATACTTACTAGCATTACGCTTCGTAGTATACACGGACCATAAACCTCTGATTTATCATCAGAAATTTAATACTCCAAGTCCAAGATTAATCCGATTAATATCTAAATTAAACGAATATAGTTTCCAAATTAAACATATCGCCGGAAAAAATAATTGTATGGCTGATATGTTATCTCGTCCGCATGATGAACCGGACGAAATCACATTTGAAAAAGGTGAATTTCTCGTAGATAAAAAATATGCTCTTCAAGACGAAGAGAAAAATGTGAATACTGTGTGTAGAATTCACAATGACAATTCTGTCCCATTAAACCCTGTATTCTTTCAGAATCAAAATGCGTGGTACTACCCAAGTACAACGCCCCAAACATATTATTTTCCCCCTTCCCTTGCATCAACCTTCCCATATTATCCCGTGGTACAAACCACAATCCCACAGAATGAGTTAAATCATTCTGAAAATTGTCCCAACAAAACTACTAACGTAGTTACAAGATCTGCTCTTAAAGAGGCAAACCTCGATAATCAGATCATCCCAACCCCTCCTGTGACCCCAGTTGTCACACAAATGTCAATTCCCGACATCACATTACCTCCCCAATCAGAAGGTCAAACTTCTGAATCCCCCCAAAAAATTGAATTGCCCGAAAATTTAAAAACAATGCAGGAAAATGACCCGCATTGGAAAAATGTAATTTCATTATTAAATTATAACGAAATAAAAAAAGATAAAAATAAAATACGAAAATTGAATCGTACTATACAATTATATTTTCTTGACGAAAACAACGTATTAAAGAAATTACCTAACCCAACCTCATCGTATGATGAAGCGGTTACAGTAATTCCCGAAAAATTAATTCCGGTAGTTCTAAAAAAACTACATGACGATCCGTTGTATGGAGGTCATTTCGGAATAAAGAAAACAAAAAATAAAATAAAAAATCAGTTTTTCTTTAAAAACATGGTACAAAAAATTACGGAATACGTATTATCGTGTCATGAATGTCAAATGGCACAAAATTCCCCGAAAGAGGCTGGCTACCTCAAACATATTGAAATCGAAAACCCTAAACCGTTTTCACATTTAGAGATCGATTTCATCGGAAAATTTAATACCGAGTATGAACACTCGTACGTGCTTGTCGGTGTAGACAAAAGCACAAATTTCTGCACCATACGTCCAACAAAAAACCCAAATGCTCAATGCGTAATTGAGTATTTGAAATTTATTTGTTACACGTATGGCACCCCAGGAAAAATTTCCTGCGATAACGGAGGTCATTTTGCAAATGAAACCGTCCGTAAATTTTGCGAAGAGAATAATATTAAAATTATTTATTCTTCGTTTTATTCCCCCCAATCGCAAGGACTCGTTGAAAAAATCAACGGAGTAATAAAAAAATCATTATCAAAATACGACCATTCAAACGAAAAAGAATGGATCGAAACAATTAATAAAATTATTTTCGCATACAATATAAGCCCAATCGAACACTTAAATAATAAATCTCCATTTTACCTACTTCATGGATTCAACCCAGAAGTACATTTACCAGAAATACCAGGAAAATAATAATAACAAAACAACTCGTGAAGAAGAAATTGAAAATCTCCTTCAGACGAGAGAAAAAACGCCGAGCTTAGCAAAGAAAGCATCGGAAAAAAACGCGAAACATTATAACGCACACCACAAGATCATTGACTTCAAACCTAATGACCTTGTTTTGCTGCGTCAATCAAAAAACGTCGCGAAAAATAAAATGAAATACACCGGACCATATAAAATTGTTAGAAAGGTCACGGATTTAAATTATGCAATTCGTATTAAAACAGACGATAAAACTGCGTACGACGAAACAGTTCACGTACGACGATTAATTCCATATAAATCTCGTAATACCGACGAATTAAGAAACGAAATAAAAATAGAAGAAGTAGACGAAAACATCGATAATTCCATTCCAACCCAAATCATACCTAAACCAAGGGGTCGCCCTCGGAAAAAACCAAAGTAACTATGTGTAAGGTATATTACCCGTAGCTTACTCGGTTTCTTCACTCACGATTTTCCCTTTTCGATTGGTGATATCTTTCGCCACTCGTTTGTTTCCCTCTCCCCTCCCCCTCTCTCTTCTTCTTTTAGTTGATCTAAAAAATTTTTTTTTCTACCCACAAAATTTTCTATAACGTAAAAATTGCAATGAAAAATTTTTTTTTTGGTTATAAAATAATATCGAACGATAAAATGATGAAAAATAAACTCACCATCAGCCCATGTTTCGGCGTAGCCAGTAAGAAAATCGGCCAGCTGCTCGCCATCTGATGAACTGCTGCTACCGGTGGACTCTGGTGAAGCTTCTTCCCCTGTGCTCCGACTCGCTGGCGAACTTCCGTCCTCTGTGGAGATGCTGTCCTCTATGGATGGGGTGTCCCACAGAAAGGAATAAACGACTGGATCGGACAATAACCATCCACCCCTTAGGGTCATTGCACGTCCATGTTCGGTGACGTCGTAGTGCCGAGAGAAATGGAACCCCAGCATTGAAGTGGACACGTCGAGACGAGGCTTGTGATGTTGATTTAGGAAACGGACAAACTTGGAACAATCCACCCCGATTATTAGGTCCATGAGCTGGCACCTATCCAAGTGGACATACTCAACAGTCACAGTGTGATTGGTTTGTTGTGAAACACTAACCAACCCCACGTGTAATCCGGCGAGTATGCCCAGTCCGACCAAACCTCTGGTATCCAAGTTGCCACGAAAGGTCAGCTTAATACCAGTGGTTCCGAAATCAATGGTCAAAGATCGAGGATAGAAAATCCGCAGCTCGAAAAGCAACTCCTTGACGTAGGTCTCTGAATCGGGACAACACAGGAACCGGACGCTGTGGCTCCAGAACTGAAGATCCTCCTCTATCACCTCACCGGGGATACGATGAGGCTCGAATTCGTTCAGAAAAGCACTACGGTTACTAACTGTCGAAACCCGATAAAAGAGAGAAAAAAGACGATGGAGTGCAAAATAGAGCCTGGCCTCGCAGGGACAGCTCTGAAAGGGATGCATTTTCGGAAGAATCTGGTCCCCGAGGAACCAGGTTTCGTTTACCTCTACTAAACCGGTGGAGGTGAAGACGCGGTCGTTCATATACTTAATAGGCATGATAAATTTTTTTTTTAGAAAAATACGAAAAAATAAAAATAAGATTAAATAAAAAAAATACACTTCGCGGACACGAACGGAGCACTAAACACACGAAAAATGGCAAACAAAAATGGAACGGATCGAGAACGAGAGAATACTGAATACTGACTGTACACGAATCCAATAATTTTATACTAATCAATTGACCGAAATTAATAATGTTAATGTCGGCAAAATTTGTCTTTTCCCCGTGCCCCAACTAAGTCACGTCGAAATAAATTCCTAAAATTCATAATCCATCTGTCTCGTAAATAATTTAGACGTTGCATTCTTTCTGTTTCAGAAAATGTATACGAATCTACTTTTCTATTTCGCAATAATTATTTCTTCGACTAGTATTGCGCAAAGAACATCGTCTGACCCATATAGGATTACGACGGCGTCAACTGGCGCTTATTTTCAAGAAATAAGCAATATTTTCGTATATTCTAAATCTGCCCCAATAATTTACTCCATTAAGCTAGACTTGCATGAATCAGCAGATAAATTATTAGAAACAAATTTCAAACACCGGTTGTGTAATGAAACAACCTGGAAAAATTGCAAATATGCAGAAATGGCGAAACGATTAAAAAATACCATAAAAAATCTGAAAGAACAAAACATTGCGATGATACAAGATTTCTATTCGACACCATCGTCTATTCGAAGCAAACGAAGCGTATTCACCCCGATCAGATCTTTCTTCGGAGATGCGCTACGATTTTGCTGTCGAGTATTAAACTTTAGAGATGGACGAAACTTCTTGGCGAATGAAATCTCGTTGAAAGAAGAATACGATATTATTAAAAATCAGCTACTAATCGAGCATGCAGCCTTAGTAAATACGTCTACTAATCTGCATAGCTTCATTGACCATACAAACAATTTTATGACAAGATTTATCTCGCATACAAATTCTTTTATGGAAAATTCGCTAGAAGAACACGAACTTCTAATCTCGCTAAACTATATACAAGGATTCTATGATAATTACCTAATAAACACGTTAAGACTATCAAATATCCTAACGTCGTGTAAATCTCATATGATCCCATCTTCAATTATCTCAAAGGAAATATTAGAAAAAGATTTAGTAAAACTTTCGAAAATTACGAAAAATCTAGGACTCGACCTAGCAATACCCATTAAGGACATTCAAAATTATTATCATGCTGAACTTGTAAACTGCAATTTCTTTAAAAATACGTTAGAATTAGAAATTAAAATCCCCCTAAAACAATTAGATTCAAAATACGAAATTTACGACTTTATTCCGCTCACATTCAAAAGTCATTCTAATGAATTGTGTAGCTGGGATCAAGAACCATCTTTGATAATTCATGAAATCAGAACAAATTCTGTACGTTATATTAGTGGAACCAACCTCCATTACTGTAACTCAGATAAACCATTATGCTTCCTTCCTTCTAATAGAGGAAGTGATAAATTATCGTCTTGTGCAAAGAATTTATTCTTCCAAGACTTAAACCAAAACCTATTACAATCTTGTTCATTTAAATGCAATCCTAATAATAATCAAACATTGGTGCACCCTATTGGTCACACCAAGTTTGCTATTGTAAATTTTAACTCCCTCGTAGCAACTAATTCCGTTACGAAAAAATCTGAAAAAACTAAAAATAAACAATGATTCCCCTGGAACCTTCATTCTGGACGTACCTTGTCACATCCAAATTGAAGATATTGATAAAAATAACAAAAATACTGTAATCATCCCCATAGAAATCCCTTGTCTCTCTGAATCATTAGAAGAGACTATTAAAATCGAAAATCATTTACCACTCTTGTGGACATATTTTTCTGATTCGATAGAACCTTTTGATCTTGCCATTGATCTGGCAACGACAAAGGTCTACAACCCAAATTGGAAAAACTTTGTTCCTCACACTGTTCCCATGAACAATCTGGAGAACAAAATTAAATCCATCAAACTGCAAATACCCGATCAAAACTTCAATGATTATATAACTTTCATTAATGAAATGTTCCTAATATGGTTAAGTGCAATCTCACTTATTTTAATAATTATTATAGTATATTTAAAATTAACCTGCCACCAAAACTGTGTGAACCTAACAAAAAGCACAGCATTGTAAAAAATTACGCAAAATAATACGATATATTAACTATTTATATATATACGTAAGAAAAATTTGTTACTCATAATTAAGATTGTAAAAATGTTATTCTAAGTATATATACTCATACTCGCATTATATGACGTAATTTTAATCATGCAGAATTATCTGGACATATGTATGTGTTGGATAGACTTTGGAAAATTTTTTTTTCCTATTTTTTTTGTTCCCCCCGGAGAATTGTGTAACGTATATTTTCGTCTATTTTAGAAATGACGAACATATTCGTTCACTCATTTTCGAATACCAAAAATGTAGATATTTGTCAACAATTACCTTCCTATAACTCTTCATAAACAACCACAAAACTATTCGTATTTAATTTTACATATACAGATATACCTTCTGTATATTTATGACCTAGTTGTACCTGTCCCTCGAGTACTCGACGAGTCAGCACAACCCTATAATAACAACACCCTACCTCACTTTACCTATCCGACACGTACGTTTTCATACCCTGAACGAGTATATAATCCCTCGATTCAGTTGTATAATTGTTCAGTTTAGTTCAGTTCTCCAACAGCTACTTCTAAGTACCTGGAACCTCTCTCGTAGAAGTCTCTGGTGAACAGATAGTCTTGCTTGTTGAATTGTGATTGAATATGTATTAATATTAACGTAGAAATATGTACTGTATGTACAAATTATTATATATTAAATGTGTTAACTCACTGATGTGTTTAAATATTATTGAGTCTCAAACAAATGTTAAGGTCCACTATAGTTTGTGGATGACTAATCTGAATCTATCTTAGAAATATTACTACTTTTAAGTACGTGATATTTCGTGTATGGTGTACTCCCGAAAGTGGTCGTAACTAGGTACAACACAACCTCTTTTGGCCGTTTACAGGAACTTCATGGGTTCCCGGGTCTCCACAGGTTTTGACTCCAGTTTTGGGGGTTCTGGAATCGGGGTTGGTTCCAGTTGTGACCGGTGAGGAGAGATGATTGGAGGGAGCAGAGTCGTCATCTCCACTAGGACGTTCTCTATGGGAGGAGCTGTATCCATGAGCAGCTCCTCCTCTATCCAGTCCAGCTCCGTTTTCTGCTTGATTTTCCACTGAGTTTGTGAGAGCTCAGCGGTTTTTCAAGCAGTCTGTGAGGTGGCGGACTTTACGATGGTTGTTGGCAGCGACATTGGAAATAGGTTGCAGGAGAAAAGGAACCAAAAAATATTTTAGAAGACACGTCTGTATTATAAGACAGATCTAAAATGGGTGAATTTACTGCTATTTTCGATTTACCATTACACTTTTGTTTTAGCTTTTTTGCATCTTCTTATCAGCTTGTAGAGGGGATGGCACTTAAAATTCTCGTCTGTATGCAAGTTTTCCGGTTAAGTTCTGATTGGTTTAAGCAAAGTTATGCCTGAAATAAACTCAGAAAATATATTTTTCAAATTTTATTACAAAGGAATCTCCGCTTGTGACGTCACAACGTTGAATTATCTTTGTGTTTGACAATAAACGCATGTTGCGATGTTTATTTCCGTATCGCACGTGGATTTGTTTATTCCTGTCGTTTTCTTTTTGTTGGCATTCCTCGTTTGCTTATCTCTGGAGTTTCTTTTGTCTCACGGAATTCTGATTTTCATCGAGTATTTTTTAGAGGGTGTAAACTTACGTAATGGATATTACTTTATCAGGAGTAAATTTTATTTTCTTCGCATTAACCTCTCAGACTTGCAAGGATGGGAATTTTTACATTTTTTACTGCCTAAGGGCCTGCCTCTTTTCCATAGGCATATGGTGGCCTCCGATTGAATGTTTTAGTGGTAACATTGTCCAAAAATTTCACAGACTTTTTTATTTTTGGTGTTTTCTTTGGTTGTGAGTTTATTATTTCACAATTTTTCAAACGGATTCTTCTATGTTTGTTGGTGAATCCGTCTGAATATTTTCTACGATCTCTCTCTGCAATCTTTTTATTCTTTTATTGTCACTTACCATGTATGCAGGATTCAATCTGTCGATTGAAATTGTTCGAGGTTCGCCTGCAATGAGTATCACAAAGTTTTTCTCATCTTGTGATACTACTTTGTAAGGATCGGCATATGGTTTCTCCAGCGCAGATCTTATTTTCTCGTCTCTAACAAATACGCGTGAGATATTGGCCAAGTGTTTTGAGACGTAAATCTTTGGCTGGCCATGACAAGCTGCCTGTTTTAGGAAATTATTGGCATCATTTCTTATATTTTGTACCATGATTTCAGGCTAACTTCCTTCGATTCTGTGAAGAAGTCCCCTGGGAGGCGTTGCTCTTTGCCGAATGCTAATTGCGCTGTAGAATGACCTGTATCTGTTTGTAGGGCAGTTCGAGTACGTCTACCCATCTCTTTGTATCATGTGACATGATAGAGGCTTTGAAAGCTCTAAGCCATCTCTCAATTTTGCCATTGGCTTGAGGATGGTAAGCTGTGGTATGGCTGGGTTGAACACCAAGCTTATTTGCTAACTGTTTG